>ML860207.1:0-24955 GCA_009831015.1 Picea engelmannii
CACTTTCAAATATAACTATGTTCCTTTCGATCACAGCAAATAGTAGTTGCAAGGGTTGGAGACACGGATTTATCTTTAATCCAAATATAAAAACAATATGAAAGTGTCTTACCTTCCCAAATCCTTTTAAGATTTTGAATAGATTTGATTCTATTCCAAACCTTATTTGTAAACATACAATCAATAAAAAGATGATTGATATCCTCTGAGCAGTGTTTACATAATACACACATGCTTGGGCCTTCCCAACCCTTTCTCTGTAAGATGTCCCAAGTTAGAATTTTTTGATCCGTCGCCAACCATACGAAGAGTTTAATCTTAAGTTGAAGATCCCACTTCCATATTTTATGCCTCCAACTATTCAAAACCGAAATATTAGAAGTAGAGAAAAGAAACAAATAAGCATTTTTAACAGAGAGAGTATCGGAAGAGTTACCTCCAGTCCACATGAGTTGGTCTGGGGTATCTTTGATCTTTGCTCTAGCTCCAATAAGTGCCTTCCAAAAAAGATCCCATTCTTCCGCAAGGTTACCATTCAAATTCAAGTCTGAGCTCCTAATCCAGTTCCCATAATAATCGGGAGAAGCTTGTTGAGTCGTTGCTTGGGCTAGAACTGATATATTTTTCATATGAAGGTGATTGACAAGATCCTTGGATAGAAGCGCTCTGTAGCTCAACCCCAAGATATGATCTCTGCCTAAAGAGATTAGGTGACCAGAACCCGACAACCAACTAAGCCAGTGAGTGATTAGATGAACAGACTTTAATAGACTATTCCAAATCCTAGAGGCAAAGTTCTGCTTGAAGGCGACATAATGAAACCAAATGATAATGGTTGTATTGTGAAGATATTTGTCCTTGATAATTTTGCGCCAAATGCCATCTCGATTAAGGACACGCCAGAGAGTATTTGCATTTAGAGTTGTATTGAAATGTATTAAATTACGAAAGCCCCAGCCACCACATGATTTAGGACAAGATAATATATCCCATTTGCAAAGGTGGTAATGATTGGTCTCATTGTTCCCCTTCCATAAAAAAATTGAACATTATTTTGCGAATCTTTTTAAGAACTCTGGGCGGGATAAGCTCCAGAGACATCCAGTAAATCGGTTGACTCTCCAGAACTGATTTGAGAAGGATGTAATGACCTCCCAATGATAACCACTTATTGCACCAGAGACCAATCTTTTTCTCCATTTTGATAATTAACCAGTTCCAATACGTCGCCCTCTACGCACCAGTCTTTAAGTTATAACCCAAGTATTTGAAACCTGTAACCAAAGCTGAAAAAGTATATGGAATAACAGATTTAAAAGGAGTAAGATCCAACTCTGAAATGCCTTCATAATGCAGGGTTGTTTTTTATACATTAACTTGAAGACCCGAAGCTTTACAAAATAAAACAATAAGTTTTTCAATTTCCAACCACTCTTGTAAATCAGCCTTCGTCAAGATTAAGACATCATCCACGAAGAATAAATGGAGAATGTTAAACATTATGGAAACTTTGATACCTGAGAGCTTATTCTTCACTTTGCTCTTTTTTAATAAGAGACTGAAACCTTCCATTACCATGATAAAAAGTAACGGGGAAAGTGGGCAACCCTGACGCAAACCACGACCACTCCTGAAGAAATTTGTAGTCTCACCATTGATTAAAACAACATAAGTAGGAGAAGTAATGCAGCTCATAATCCACTTTGTCACTTGAATGCCAAAACCCATTTGAATTAAAATCATTTTGAGAAGATCCCAATCTATACAATCATAGGCTTTGCGTAAGTCCAGTTTGAGAACCAGAGATTTTACTTTCTTTTTTGTTATACTATGTAGAACTTCATGAGTTGTACCAATAGCATCCGGTATCCTCCTACCATTCAAAAAACCTAATTTTTCCTTTGAGAAATTGCTAGAGAGGATAGGCTTAATACAATTGGCAATGACTTTAGAAATCAATTTGTAGCACAGATTACATAAAGAGATTGGCCTATAATACCCGAAAGATGTGGATTTGTTTTCTTTTGGGATAAGGGCCAAAAAAGTTGATTTTAGGCTTCCCGTTATAGATCAATTTTTCCTTGATTCCTCAATCATCTGAACAAGGTATTCACCAACCAAATCGAAAAAAGTGGAAAAGAATTCCATTGTCCAGCCATTAGGGCCTGGACTCTTATCTCTTTTGAATAGGGATAAGACATCTTTTACCTCATCTAAAGTAACAGGATCATAAAGAGTATTTGTCTCCTCATCAAATACCACCCTGGAGAAAAGATTAGTAACTTGAACTTGTTCATTTGTAAAGGAATTATCGTGGGATTTGAAAAAAAAATTGAAGTATTGTACAGTTGCATCCTTAATTTCTTTCTGACTTGAGTGCCCAATGCCATCTTCATCAGTAATCTCCCAGATATGATTTTGAATGTGTCTGTGATTTGCGAAATGGTGAAAAAAAATTGTGTTTCGATCACCGCTTTTTACCCAGATCGCTCTGCTTTGTTGCTGCCATTTTTCTTTTTTATCTCGAATAATCTCATTCCTTTCCATCTCTAAATTGCCAAGAAGAATTCATTTTTCTGATTGAGAGTAATCATCCACAAAACTTAGAAAGTATCTCTAATTTGTGATCCAGAGACTCCATGCGAAGTAATAAATTTGTATCCCTCTGCTTCACCCATTCTTTAGTCTTCCTTTTTAGTTCCTTTAGTTTCCATACCAATCTACGCTGGCATCCCACTTTAGAATTGAATTTAGGATCCTTCCACAGCTGATAAACTATCTCTTTATAATCCTCTTCTAGCAGCTAGAAGGGGTTGAGTTTAAAAGGATACGGTCTATACTTCGGCGAAATATCCATCTGTAATATTATAGGAGCATGATCAGAGATGAATGGATACTCCACCCAAGTACAATATAGGTCGCACACAGATAATAAACCTTCAGAAACTATGCATCTGTCCAGTCTCTTTACAATAACATGAACTCCTTTACGACCATTGCGCCAGGTAGGAACCACCTTATCTGGTCATAAGTCCACTAAATTATTTGATTGTAATAATAACTTGTAATAATCTGCCAAGGAATCAAAAGAGTTATATCCTCCCCAAACCTCATCAGACGAAAGGGTAATATTAAGATCTCCCGCTATGATCAAGTTTTCAAGAGACAGCAGACCACTAGCCGCCATTAGATCCCAAAAGGCACGCCTATCCAAGCACAACCCATAAACATTAAGAAGTGACAATTTTTTCTGGCTAGAAATTACTTTGCCTATCATCAGAATGCCTCCGCAGGTGAGAAGAGGTTTAAATTCAAAAATATTAGGATCCCAAGTGACCAATAAACCACAAGAGGTACCAAGAGAATTAACAAAACAAGATACCCAAGAAGGACGGAATGTATTCTCAAAATCTCTTGCTTTATATTCATGAACTAAAGTCTCTTGTAAAAAAATAATCTTTGGTCGAACACGATCCAAAAGACGACGGAGAGAGGCAGCTTTAAGGGTGCCCCCTACCCCTCTAATATTTAAGGAAAGTAGGATCATTATTTTTCCTTTGCTAGCGCCTTCATTGCTCTAAGTGCCCCACAATTCGTGGCTAAAGAATCATCAACACCGGTCTGATTGGTCACACATGCCAGTTTTTTCCGAGACCTACGAGTCTTGATAGGAGAGTGTTTGATGCCTAAACCTCTTGACCAAGCAAACTCCTTCCCTGTCCCTTCCACTTGAGAGGTAGAAGTGTTGGGTTTCCCCCCAACAAAGGAACCATCAACATCATATTTTCCCTGGTAGACAGGTAAAGGAACAATTGACTTCTGATCACGAATGAACGGAAGAAGAGAATCAAGTACAACGGACAGAGAAGACTCACTTTCGTTTGATTCCCTACCACCGGTAATCACATCATTTGCATCTGATAAAGACAATGGTAGGGAGGAGGCGACATTCAACTACCTTGGCTTTAAAACAGTAGGAGAGGAAACTGGACTAGGGACTGAGACAGGAGCAAGGTTCACAGGCAAAACTACAGAGGAAGAAAAAGTTATATCGTCCTTGGACTGTAATATAACATTCGGCTCAAGGCTAACACAATATTTTTTCAACGAAGCCGAGGGATTATTAGGCATACAATGAGCCATTTCCTTTGTGGTTGAATGCTTAAGCCAACCTGAAGAATCCAACGCCTCACGCTCCCAAGAAGTTAACGAATCAAAAAGAATCGGATAATAGGTTTTTAGCTTACCTGAGAGAGTATCCAGTGGCTCAAGTTGGTCGTCCAATCTCGACAGGTAATGCAAGTCTCCAGAACCAAAAATATCCACAGTAGGGGAGCAATCTGACACATTCCAAACACTTTGAAACTCATCCACATCCTCAACAACCACCAGTCCTTTACAGTCTTGGCGAAGCTTCCCCGTACACCGACATAAACTACACCTGAATGGGATTCCCATATAATCTAAGCGCTGAAGTAACCTTCGACCACACCACTCGACCTCAAGTACCTCTGGTAAGCCACAATGTATATCAACCTCCACAAGTATTTTCCCCACCTTTCTTGACTGTGCTTTAAGAGACTGATGGTCTACCGAGATAAAAGTTCTTAAAGCGTCGCCAATGTCTTTGAGAGCCCCTTCATTCCACAATTTAACAGGTAGACCAGGTAAGAGTACCCAGAGATGTCTCTATGGGAAATAATTTGTATCAGGATCAAAGGCGACCCTCCACCACTTTAACATAATGCTACTGCCTCCAAAAACCCAATGAGACCCCAGTAAAATGGTAGTGTCCTTGGGAGTTCGACAGATAAACCCCAACCATCCCTTTGCAAGATACAATATCTCCGGTACATAACCTAAGGAAGGTAACCAATGTTTCTCCATCCACGCCTGAAAAGGTTCCTAAGCTAAGTAATGGTAAGACACGTCCGACCAAACCACACAAAGCCATTTGACAGGTTTCTTCCAAACCCACGTCTAAACCCAACAATAATTTCTTCGCAACTTTGTTTGGCTTCCAGAGTTTCCTCTGAAAGCCCGAAGGATATGACTGCACGCGTACCTTTCATTGTTCTCTTGGTAAATACTCCCCACAAGTTGGAATAGAACCGATCTCACAAAGGGTGGCAGACTTCACAGTGTAATCAAAACTGGAACGAGCAGGATGAGGAAAGCTAGGAGAGAACCGAGAGTCATGGGTTGCGTTAACATTTACAGGTGAGAGAGAAATACCGGGAGAAGGTGGCGAAGGTGAAACAATAAGCCTTTGTTTGGGTAGCTCAATGTAGTTAAGACCTGCCATTTTCCAGTAGTCTTCGTATGTAGAGCCCATAAGTGCCCTGACAAAGATATTCATGTAACTAAAGACGTAACCATGATAGTAAAGGGACACCTAGACTCCACTAAACTGGAAGGTAAGTGGTCCAATTACCAATAATAGTAAACGTGGAGGAAATAAGTGCCTATGCGGGCCCTGGTACTAAACCATTTAATACCAAAGTCAGTCAAATAAATGTAATAACTACTTCTTCAAAGCTGGAAGATAATATCACATCCGGGACTTCTCCTACTGAGGGTAAGGTCATATGTCTTCGCAAAAACCAGAGACAAAGGGATAAGTCTATCACCATATCTACATGAAAAAAAACTATATAAGTTATAGATCACCATTCTTCATTCGCTTCAAACTAGACCTGGTCCGAAAAAATCGATCCAGAAGCTCTGGTTCGTCTCCCATCATAAAAGTTCCCACCCATTTCTATTCAAAATACTGGTTCCCTCGTTCAACTCCCGCTCTCGCTTCCCCTCTGGCATATTATTGTTGGATGCACCACCGGTTACTTATTGAATTAATTTTGTTAGATATATGTTAGCATATATATCATTGGATAATCTTGCAAGATATATATTAACATATATACCAATGGATGTGTATTTATGGCGCGTTGTGTACTTACAAATTTATAAATATAGTTGGATGTGTACAATAGTATATATGTACATATACCATTAAATGTATACATATGTGTGTGTGTGTGTGCACATCTAACGGTATATAAGTTAACGATATATATGTGCACTCGTTGTGGAGCGAGCATCAAGTGCAGAATTGGTTAGAGGGACAAGGAGTGCATATATGTTAATGTATATCCTGCAAGGTTGATTAAAGAGGTAGTGAGTGCACATCCAACATTATATGTGTTAATATATATCTTGTAGGGTTGGTTAATAGGGCAACAAATGCACATCTAATGGTATATATGTTAACATACATCCCAAAGGGTTGGTTAGAGGGGAGCAATAATACATGGAATGGTGTACAATGGGGTGTTTATTGCTCCCCTCTAACCAACCTTGAGAGATATATGTTAGCATATATTGTTGAAATATTGGCCAATACTCAGAGGAGGAGTGAATTTGTATTGCTTATTTTTCAATATTTTAATAATAATTAATTATTAAGCGTATTAATCACAACAATTGATCAACAAGAATGTACTGAAAGTATAAATTTATTATAACAATCACAAAAAAGTACAAGTTACAATGTGTAGGAGACACCAATCTCTCTTTTTTTGAGCACTAACTCAAGGAGACACCAAACCCCTGTTTAGAGAACCAACTCTAGGAAGCACCCACTCCTTGTTTAGAGCACCAACTCTCTTGTTTCAGGCTTCAACCTGTATAGGACTGCAATCCTCCCTTTCTCCTCCCTTCCACCCTCACTTCTTGAGCATATTTAATTTCTTACTTGGAGACACCAACCCCCTGTTTAGAGAACAAACTCTAGGAAGCACCCACTCCCTGTTTAGAGCACCAACTCTCTTGTTTCAGGCTTCAACTTGTATAGGACTGTAATCCTCCCTTGCTTCTCCCTTTCGCCCTCACTTCTTGAGCATATTTAATTTCTTACTTGGACTCTAATTCTGATTTGATCTTCTAAATTAAACCTCATAACATCTTCCTTCTACTGTATTTTTTGGTTTATATAGTCTTTCAACAAGTGTAAATTTGAAACATTGTGTCTTTTTGTTTGAACCAATGCACCTTTTCATGAATTTAATGTAATTTTAGGACAAATTACTTATTTTCACAAAAACTGTTTAATTTCAGTTTGAAGTCTTATTTGCCTTGTCTTCACAATTAACTCGATCATATCTCTTTAATAAAAATTAAGAATTATATTCTCAATTGGCACTGGTAAGTCAGGATTTTCATGGATACTTGTCTTTTAATAGTGTCAGAGACTAAAGGTTGTGACCATGAGTTATGAACAAGCGCTTATTCTTTAGTGTTAATTCTTCAGTGACTATCATCCATGCGATTTGGGCTTATGACCAAGCACTAAGCAAAAATGGCGCTTAAACTCATAACTTAGATCCTGACCAAATTAACGGTTGTGTCTCAATCAACCATTGAGATGAACGGTCCTTGTTCATTTCACAACTGCAACAAGGCAGTTTAATAACAATTCGACGCAACACAAAAATATCTGGAGGTGACACGTCGTACGATCACCAACGATCCAGATTATTTCGCAAATCTGCTTCGAGTTAACCCTCACATACTTTCGTAATGCAAAATACCCACATCCATCGATATTTCCCTCTCCAATCGTGATCAATGTTTGAGGTTACTTCTAGATCTTGATTGTGATCCAACAACAGGGACTTAATAAAACATTGGACGGATGACTGAGGTTGCTCCAGGCTTTATAACTGGAATCTGACGACCCTCATTAAATCTAACGATCCAAAAATCTCCTCTCTAACTGACCCCACACTTAAATTTGTCATAACTTTAATCCATCGACGTCCCACTCGTCGTTGATCTTTCTGGTTAGTGAACGACTAGATCCACTTCGGAATTTCGGACATCGAACATTTTTCTTCACTTGTATTCCTCACAGTCCGATGGTTCTGATCTGATGATGTTGACCCGATATGACTATATCGACGGTTGTCAGACGACTCTTCCAGCTCTGATGGTCCATAACTTCCCTTGAAACTGAACCCACACAAAACGATATAGATCATTGATCCAATGTGATCAAAGATTGAGATTATTTCTAAATCTCGCTCAATGAATCTGGATCCAATGGTTCATCTCCACTCTTTTTCACAGAGTGACGATTTCTATAACATTTAATGTTGACAAGAGAATAGGAAGCTCGACCTCCTCCTGTAGGGTCTGCATACATGACTTACACTGAACTCATCGACCACAATTCTGCACAGATATTTCAGGGACCTAACTTACTCAATTTAACAAAGTTTTGACATATACATAATGAACAGATGATTTCATCAACCAATCATACTCAAAACAAAGTATTTTCCCTTTCTGTATTAATCAGAACCTATAATTTGTTTCAGATCCACATAACGACAACACACCATATCCAACATTCTGTCTTAATGGAAATACCACTTTAACCACTGATCATGGTAACCATATTGATCATTTTTGCATCAAAGCCAACACTAAAACCATATACTCTTTTTGAAATCAATGTCAACACCATAACACCAGGTCCAACATTCTCCCCCTTTGGCATTGATGGCAACAAAGTAAAACACCTTTTGTAACTGAGTTGTATTGTGTATTCTCCCCCTTTGACAACAATGACAGAAGGGATATGTCTTTGCTCCCCATGAGATTATACTCCCCCTATCCATGTGGTCCTTATCTTATGAACCTTGTGTAATTCAATTAGATATGGAGATTACCCCCAATTTATGTCTAAGGTATTGAAAAGTACTCTTGGGTAAAGGTTTTGTGAATATATCTGCAATTTGTTATTTAGTATCCACATATTCCACTTTAACAATTTTTTGAGAAACGGGTTCTCTTAAAAAATGAATTTTAATTGGGATATGCTTGGTTTTTTAATGCATGACAGGATTCTTAGAGAGATTTATAGCACTGGTATTGTCATAGTTAATAATAATTCGATGATCATGCTTTACTTGTAGGTCTTCTAGAGTTTGTTTCATCTAGATTACTTGAGTGCATCAAGATGCAACATCAATATATTCAGCTTTTTTTGTTGTTAGTGATATGGAGGATTGTTTTTAAATTAGCCATGACACAAGACATTTTCCTAGGAATAATGCTCCTCCACTAGTGTTCTTTATGTCATCCACACTAACAGCCCAATCTGCATCAATATATGTAGTTAAAGTGAAGTCTTTTTCTTTAGGATACCATAATCCAAAATCCAAGGTGCCTTTGAGATATCTGAAAATTCTTTTAGCTGCCTTCATATGAGTCTCTTTAGGTGCCAACTGAAATTTGGCCACTAACCCTACAACTTGCATGATATCTGGTCTTGTTGTTGTTGCATATAATAGGCCACCAATCATTGATCTATACATGGTTTGGTCTACATTTGGTGATTCATCATCTTTGCTTAGTTTGCATCATGTAACCATATGAATGCTCATAGGTTTACATTCTTCCATCTAAAAAAAATTCAACATTTATTTAATGTAATTAGTCTGAGATATGAATATGCCTTTATTTGATTGTGACAGTTGTAAACCCAAAAAGAATGTTAGTTCAACAATCATTGACATTTCAAACTCCTTTTGCATTTCTATAGAAAATTGTTTTCTTAGAGGATCTTTATTACTCAGGAAGATGATATCATCCACATATACTACAACAATAATCATATTCTGATATTCAATTTTAATGTAAAGATTGTTGTCAGTAGCCTCTCTTTTGTATCATTGTTGTTGTAAATGATTATCAAGTCTTGAAAACCATGCTCTCGGGGTTTGTTTGAGACCATACAATGTTTTCTTTAATTTGCAGAAACAATCTTTATTTTTTGATAACATAAATCCCTCAGGTTGTTCTATATAAACCTCTTCTTCTAGATTTTCATTTAAGAATGTTGATTTGACATCCATTTGATATATTTTAAAGTTTCTGAAACATGCAAAGGACAAGAACATTCTGATAGCTTCTAATCTGGCCACTTGTGCAAATGTTTCCTCAAAATCAATCCCTTCTACTTGGGCATATCCTTTGCACACTAGTCTTTCTTTATTCCCGATAACTTGACCATCTTCATTAAATTTATTTTTGAAAACCCACTTGGTCCCTACCACATTTTTGTTTATTGGTCTTGGGACAAGATCCCAGGCATGATTCTTTTATATTTGATCAAGCTCGTCATTCATGGCTTTGATCCACTCTTCATCTTTGCTAGCCTCTGTAAATTTTGGGTTCTATTAGAGAGGCATTGGTTGTTCTGATCCAAATGTTAGTTTTCTTCTAGTTTCAACCCCGACACTTTTGTTGCCTATGATTTGACTTTCAGGATGGTTTAATTGTACTCTTCTTGAAGGTGCTTTTGTACTGTGTCTTGGTGATTCTTCATCTTCCCTTTTATTTTGTGATTCTTCTTCTTCATGTTGTGATTCTTCTTGGATTTCTTTAATTTCTTCATCATCGTCATCATTTCCTCCCTTTTTATTAATTTGAGATTTGATTCTTCTTGATGTTAGATAATCTACCTTTACATTTGCACTTTCCATAACTTTGTGCAGCCTCATATTATAACATTTGTAGGTCTTTTTATTGGATGAGTAACCAAGTAATATACCTTCATTTGATCTGGAATCAAATTTTCCTAGATTATCATCATTTTTTTTATATAGCAGTTGCTCCCAAAGACTCTGAAGTGTTTTACTGATGTTGGTCTGTCAAACCACAACTCATATGGTGTCTTGTCATGGTTAACTCTAAGTTGTGCTCTATTAAGTATATATGTTGTTGTATATATTGTTTCTCTCCAATAGATATATGGTAGTTTGGCTTCATTTAACATATTTTTGGCTACTTCTTGGACAGTTCTATTTTTCCTTTCAGCAACTCCATTTTGTTGAGTTTTTGGAGTTGAAAAGTGTCTTTTAATTCCATGAGTGTCACAAAAATCATTGAACTCATATGAGGTAAATTCCCCTCCATTGTCTGATCTTGGGCACTTGATTTTGAGATTAGTCTCATTTTCAACATGTGCTTTGAAGGCTTTGAATTTTTTGAAAGCTTATGATTTCTCTTTAAGAAAAGACACCCAAGTCATCCTTGTATAGTCATCTATGAATAAAATGAATTAATGTTCACATTGCATGCTTTTGGTTCTTGTTGGTCCACAGAGGTCAGCGTGAACAAGTTCCAATGGTTTTGATGTAGAGTATTATTTTGTCTTGAATCTTACTCTTGTCTGCTTTCCATGTTGGCAATGCCTACAAACAGAGTTTGAAGGTTTGATAATCTTTGGCATATCTCTCACAACTTCCTTTTTACTAACTTTTATCAAATTGTCAAAACATATGTCCCATTCCTCTGTGCCATAGCTAACCAGGGAAAATTTTAGGGGATGAATTTCGCCCATGGGCTAATTTTCCATGCTTTTTCCAAAAAAATGATTTGCCAATTTCCATTTTTTCTAAAAGTGATTTGCCCAAATTCTATATAATAAAGTTATTTTACCTTAAAAATAGCACAAATTTTATAGAAACTATATAAAATCCTTAGAAATTTGAACATTTTTATAAAAATATCACCAAACATTTTGTAATTTGCATATTCAGGACTAGTAAGATTCGCCAAGGTTTCTACATTATGAGATAAGTTTCCATCCTTAAAATTATCCCTATAGCCAACTTCCATCTATTTGGCTCATGCAACATTTTTCAGCTTCTTCTATGTTTAAGATATACACATCACTTGGTGTCATGGGTGCAACAACCACTAATTTTCCTGAGCTTTCTAATTTCACATTTTTGAGAGTCAAATATGAGTACGTGTCCTTGATCACAAGTTTGGCTCACACTGAGGAGATTAGGCTTCAGATTTTCAACTAATAACACAGTTTTTGCTTTAGTTCTATTATTTCCCAGATTGAGTGTACATTTTCCAAGTATTTTGGTAGATACATTATCTCCAAAAGTAACTTGTCCTTTTTCTTTCCTTTTCAGACTGAGGAATTTGTCTTGATTTCCTGTCATATGCTTTGAACATCCATTGTAATGTACCATTGACTCCTTTTATCTTTAGCATATAAGGCTACCTTACACTCTATTTCATTTTCTTCCATTTGTTTTTATTTCCATATCTTCTTATGCTTTTCTTCTTGTATGTTGGAAGTCTTTATGGGATGCTTTGGTAGTCTACAATCACTGGCTTGGTGACCATAATTGTTGCATTTGTAGCATTCAACATTGTAGTCTTGTAATGGAGAGAATGAATTATAGTTTATATTATTTTGATCATTATTATTCTTGATGTTCTTATAACC
This sequence comes from Picea engelmannii, assembly GCA_009831015.1. Classification (NCBI taxonomy): domain Eukaryota; kingdom Viridiplantae; phylum Streptophyta; class Pinopsida; order Pinales; family Pinaceae; genus Picea; species Picea engelmannii. The sequence continues at coordinate 12,317 of ML860207.1, forward strand.
ATATCTTTGAACATTCTTATGATTATTCTTTCCATAAGCTCTACAATGTAATGCCTTATGCCCAAAATTATTGCAAGAGTAACAATATCCAAGAAAGAGATGTTGATGCATTTTGGGGGGAGTTCTTATTGTAGTTGTGTTCCTTCTATATTCATTTTCTTTTGAAGGGAGAGCATATTTTTGTTGATTAGAATCAGTTTTTATTTTGCTTTCTTCCTTTTTGAAAGAGCTCTAAAGGGCAGCTGCATAACCTTTTGGATTTTTGTCAATTTTTTGTGATGTAGAGTTAGATCCTTTGTTAGACTTCTTTTGATCATAACCTAGTCCTAACTTATTGCTTGATGATCTTTGACTGTTAAGAATATCATCCAAGATTCTCGAATTGTTTTCAAATCTTGATTGGTTGTCTCCATTTTCAAGTTCTCTTTTTAGAAAAAACAATTTCAGCCTCTAGCTTTTCACAGTTTAATTGTTTTTCATTGAATTGTTTACTTATGACCTCTTCAATTGTTTTGGCTTCTTGGAGTTGAGTCTTCAAGTTAATAATGATTTGTTTTGATTCCTTGATGGTTATTGAAACTTCCTTTTCTCTTGATTTTTGTTTTTATTCATGTTCTAATAGTTGTTCTCTTAATGATTTGTTCTTCTTTTTATATTTTCTCAATTCTTCAAGAGCACTATTAAGTTCTTCTTCAAGGTCTACTTCTCCTTCAACTTCAGAGTTTTCTTCATTGTCATCAGCATCATTATTTTGAGTTTCTATGCCCATAAATAAAAGTTATCTCTCGTCATCTTCACTCATGTCAGATGAACTATTGTCTTCTTTGAAGTAGAAGTTTTTCCTTTTCTTGTAAAATTTCTTCTTGTTTCCAGTTTTTCTCTTTTTATATATTTTTATGATTTTGAGTTTCTTCATCGTCACTCCCTTCCTGCTTTGGATAGGGACATTTGGACGCAAAATGCAAACTTTGCCACAGTTAAAACATTTGAGGGGTAATTTCCCTTTGTATTTCCCAGACCCTTTCTTGAGTTTCCTTATAAAGTTAGCCTCTTCTTCATCTGATATGTCTGAGTGATTTTCATTTCACACATGCTCATGGTTCTTTGTTGCTTTTGATGCTTTGAAAGTTGTTTCCATTTTTAATGACTTTTCTTGCCCGGTTCTCATTTCATAGGCTATAAGAATTCCATGAAGTTAATCCATTATAAGTTTTTCAAGGTCTTCTCGATCTTCCAAGGTAGATACATTGGCATCATATCTCATTGGTAATGATCACAACACCTTTTGGACAATAATTTTGTCTTTTAGCTCTTCTCCCAATGCTCTGATTGAATTGACTATTTCATCCACTCTTTGAAAATATTCTGCAATGTTTTCTTCCTCTTTCATCTTTAGACTCTCAAATTACCCTCTGTATGTTTTAATTTTTGCTTACTTAACTTTTCCATCTCCTTCATAGATGACTTTAAGTTTGTACCAAATTTCTTTTGCTAATTTACACAACATCACTTTTACAAATATGGGGTTTGTTAATCCACCCAAAACTGCATTAACAACCCTTGAATTATCATTGAAAAGTTTCTTTGCAACAACATTTAAAGGTGCAGTAGTTGGTGTAGTGTAACCATTTACCACATATAGCCAAACATCACATCCAAGAGCCATCATATAAATTTTCATCCTTATACTCCAAAATGCAAAATCATTTTCTTTGAACAATGGTGCTATGTTGAAGGACATTCCTTCTTGTTGATCCATTGGATTTCTCAAAATCTATCTTTAAGTGGCTAGATTATGGTGAATGAACCTTCTCTAATACCAATTGTTAAAATATTAACAATACTGAGCGGCGGGGGGGAGGGGGGCAGGGTGAATCGGTATTGCTTCTTTTTCAATATTTTAATAATAATTAACTATTAAACTTATTAATCACAACAATTGATCAACAAGAATGTATTGAAAACATAAATTAATTATAACAATCACAAAAAAGTACAAGTTACAATGTGTAGGAGACACCAATCTCTCTTCTTTTGAGCACCAACTCAAGGAGACACCAACCCCATGTTTAGAGCACCAACTCTAAGAAGAACCCACTCCATGTTTAGAGCACCAACTCCCTTGTTTTAGGCTTCAACCTGCAGAGGAATGCAATCCTCCCTTGATCCTCCCTTCCACCCTCACTTCTTGAGCATATTTAATTTCTCACTTTGACTATGATTATGATTCGATCTTCTAAATTAAACCTTAGAGACATCTTCCTTATACCATATTTTCTGGTTTATATAGTCTTTCAACAAGTGTAAATTTGAAACATTGTCTCTTTTTGTTTGAACCAATGCACATTTTCATGAATTTAATGTAATTTAAGGACAAATTACTTATTTTCACAAAAACTATTTAATTTCAGTTTGAAGCCTTATTTGCCTTGTCTTCACAATTCACTCAATCAGATCTCTTTAATAAAAATTAAGAATTATATTCTCAATTGGCACTGGTAAGTCAGGATTTTTATGGATACTTGTCCTTTAATAGTGTCAGAGACTAAAGGTTGCGACCATGAGTTATGACCGAGCGATTATTCTTTAGTGTTAATTCTTTGGTGATTGTTATACATGTGATCCAGGCTTATGACCAAGCGCTAAGCCAAAATGGCACTTAAACTCATACCTTAGATCCTGACCAGATTAACGATTGTGTCTTGATTAACCATTGAGATGAACAATCCTTGTTCATTTTGCAACTGCAACAAGGCGGTTTAATAACAATTTGACGCAACGCGAAAAGATCTGGAGGTGACAGGTGGTACGATCACCAATAGTCCAAATTATTTTACAAATCCACTTTGAGTTAACCCTCGGGTACTTTCGTAATGTGAAATACCCACATCCGCCGATCTTTCCCTCTCTGATCGCGATCAATGGTCGAGGTTAATTCTAGATCTTGCTTGTGATCCAACAACTGTGACTTAATCAAACATTGGGCGGATGACTAAGGTTGCTCCAAGATTTATAACTGGAATCTGACGATGCTTGTTAAATCTAACTTCTAATCTAAAGATCCAAAAATCTCCTCTCTAACTAACCCCACACTTAACTTTGTCATAACTTTAATCCATCGACGGCTCGCTGACCGTTGATCTTCCTAGTTAGTGGATGACTAGATCCACTTTGGAATTTCAGACATCAGACACTTTTATTCACTTGTACTTCTCACAATTCGATGGTTTTGATCCAATGATGTTGACATGATATGACTTGAACTACAGTTGTCAGTGAACTCTTCCAGATCTGATGGTCCAGAACTTCCCTTGAAACTAACCCCACACAGAACGATATAGATCGTTGATCCAATGTGATCAACAATCGAGATTATTTCTAAATCTCGCTCAATGAATCTGGATCCAACGGTTCATCTCCACTCTTGTTCAAAAAGTGACGATTTTTGTAACATTTAGTGTTGACAAGAGAATGGGAAGCTCGACCTCCTCATGTAGGGCCTGCATGACTTAAACTGAACTCATCGACCACAATTCTCCACAGATATTTCAAGGACCTGAATTACTCAATTTGACAAAGTTTTGACATATACATAATGAACAGATGATTTCATCAGCCAATCATACTCGAAACAGAGTATTTTCCCTTTCTATATTATTCATAACCAATAATCTGTTTCAGATCCACAGAACGACAACACGCAATATCCAACATTTTGTCTTAATGGCAATACCACTTTAACCACTGATCATGGTAACCATATTGATCATTTTTGCATCAATGCCAACACCAAAACCATATACTCTTTTTGGCATCAATGCCAACACCATAACACCAGGTCCAACATATATAAGGTTGGATGCACAACTAGTGCACATCCAATGGTATATAGGCTAACATATATCACATAGTGTCTATAACTACAAGGTGCATAACCTTTCCCTTGGTTTAGAGGCATTGTCTCATTAAATTGCTTTATCTTTTATTACTCTTGTCGAAATTGACCAAACCAAAAATTTAAACTTTGATCACTTCGTTGTTTTAATTACAATTTTGACAATTTTAGTGGAGTCAAAGACCATGGAAAATACTAAAATCACATTGTTGAGTTGATAAACTTGCAATTTTACAAATATTGAAGGTGTAGCAATAAAATTTGGGCCAAAATCACACTGAGAAAAATGTCGAAGATATGGATATTTAGTGAACATTTAACCCACACCTTGTTAAAAGGTAAAGTTGGGTGTTTCCTTCTCTGAATAGAGGTTCAAACCAAGTTTGTTTTTAATGGGTTGTTACTTTGATTTTTTCTTTTTGATTAAAGAGAATCAACAATGTGCCTTTAGCATTTAGAGTGTGTTAGGTGTTCAACTATTGTAACCACCACTATAAACCCTGGCTCTCGTCATGACATAGATAGAGGAAGTACATGAGATTTGCATTATTGACCTCCATTAGCAATACTAAATGGAGATTGATCAATGTACTCCTCTTCCCCTCTACCTTGCTTTTATAAACAAGTAAATTTAAATTGTTGAGGTTAGGAGTGAGTTTTAGATGATTAAGTGATTTGTGTGATGGAGATTACAAAATAGTTGTCCAAGTCAAATAGCCTTTGTTAGTTGTTTCATCAAATTTAGTGTCATATGTATGGAAGGAAAGAATAAATGCCCCCAACCCACAAGACAAACTAGTGTAACTAAATTTATCTTATTTGGTAAAAAGATATAAAGAAGGGGTGGAAATTAGGGGGGGGGGGGGGGGNTATAGCTCCAAGGGAACAAAGGAGCTTTCTTTTGCTTAGGGTCTAAGTTACTCTTCAAACAATCAAGCCTAGGCTTTGGCAGTTTACATGGGTCCAAAATTTTATAAGGGAAGATCAACACAAAGATCTTATCGTAATTGGTGATTTAGAACTGGTCATCAATGGCCTTCGAAACCTTAACAATGGGGGCAGTGCTCTATGGCTCAAAGGAAACATATGAGCTTTCTTTTGCTTAGGGTCTAGGTTACTCTTCAAACCATCAAGCCGAGGCTTTGGCAGTTTACATGGGTCTAAATTTTATAAGGGAAGATCAACACAAAGATCTTATCATAATCGGTGATTCAAAACTGGTCGTCAGTGGCTTTAGAAACCCTAACAAATGTATGCAAGTCAGTCTACAAAAAAAATATCAAAAAATCATTCAAGAAGGAGCATAATTTCATTCAGTTAAATGATATCATATTCTTCATCATCAAAACATTCAGTTGAATGATATCATAATCTTCATCATCAAAATAACAGGGCCGATGCACTAAAGAAGCTAGATCCCTAGAACAAGGGAAGATCATGATAAATGGAGTTCTCTATGCTAACACCTACCCTAGAATGGTCCATTTGGTTTCACAAAAATATGGTGATTCAACCCTTCCCACCACAAATTGTAAGAAAACATCATCGACCGAACACATGACACTCATCAGCGCCCACGGTCAATTGGAAGTACCACCTGACACTTTTCACGCCCATCGATTGCTTCTTCCTTTAAAAAACAGTTAGATATAATGCAACTGGAATGTGGGAGATTTTGTTGCAAGCGGCTATACCTGTACTCACTACATTCTCTCATGCGGAACCACGGGGATGCACACGAAACTACATCGCCTCTCTGGGATATACATCGTAAACATGGACGCCATGCTTCATTCTCCATTCAGTTTGAGCCCCTTTTGCCACCATAGTCGGAATATGACCTCCTTCCGCCTGGTCGATTGTATTAGTGCCCATCTTGTGCATTGTGTAATTGTGAGAACAATGTGGAGGCGCAACAAAGCGTCGTGCCAGTGCTCAACCTGTGAAATGAGGATAATCAAGGATACTGTGAGGGCCCAACGCCATGAATTGGATGTTCAAAAGGGCAAATTTGCCCAGCTAGAGACCAAAATCTCCAGGAGCAGGATCAAAGGCATGATAAGGAGACAACAATAATTTTGAAAGCAGTGAACAAGCAGGCTAGACAAATTTGTTTGCTACAATATGAAAATAGAGAATTATGTCAAGCCCTAGAGCAACAAAATGCAATTCAACAGTCCTCGACCTCTTCACAGGGCTCCATGGCAATGCAGGAAGTGGATCAAATGCCCAAGCCCAGGCCTGAGCAGATTGAGGAAGCAAAACAAGCAAGGGCAGTGGATACCACACTTAAACTAAATTAAACAGGTTTTCTATGATTTATAAAGTTGTATTTCTCCTGCACTCCTTTGTAATAATATATACCTAGCACAAGGACAGTTTTTTTTGTTAAAAAAGTAGAGCTATTTGAATGGCCAGAGTTGGAACTTTCTCTATTTAGCAAGTTGGCCTTCTTTTTTGAAATCCATGTACATCCATGTTGATTGTTGCACCTCTTTTTTTAATAAAAAAAAGATTTTCTTTTTTCCTAAAAATTCATAAAGTTCTATATATATAATAATAATAATTTATTTTTAAGGTCACGGCCAAGCCAACACATCAAATTGGTGTATGAGACCCCTTTGTTTATGGGACAAGGGACCTCCCTCCGCCCATCGATTTGACTGGTAAAGTTTACGAAAGTATACATACCCTACCCCCCTCTGGATTTGAACCTGTGACCTCTTAAGAGGAAACATATGTTCTTAAGGTATATATATTAACTCTAATACCAATTAAGTGGATTTCAAAATTTCTAATACCAATTAAGTGGATTTCAAAATTTTCAACACTTAGTAGATCTGAAAGGTAAGATGGAGGCATGAAAATTTTGGTGCCTTTGGCAATTAAAATAGGCGTTGGCTAAACGTTCTACCTTTTGGGTTTTGGTAGGAATTGGCCAGAATCCGGCGATGTAAATTTGGACAAAATCTCTATTCTTTGTTGTTTAAATTGTCTTTCTGAATGCATAAATGGATTCAGCGCGTTGAAAAACCCCTGGGGCACTAGGATTATACAAACTTAACCACTCAAATCTGTAAATCCAACCATTCATCACCAGATTTCAGGCAAAATCAAATGGAAAAAGTGACCAGAAAAGCCCCAAAAGGTAGAACGTTTAGACTACTCTATTAAAATAAGCAATATGTACAATGCACTTTGTACCAAAAACAAGAACAAGTCGTGACACGCAACCAACATACGCAGAAAGTGTTAAAAGAGTATAGATACCTATGATACTAACAAGTACAAAAAGTACAAAATTAGCCTCAATAAATAGCTTTTAACTTAAGTTGCGATGAGGCAATGATTAGTAATCATTTAGCCTATGGCCAAGATGATTGACCAACATGGACCCTACAATACATCTTTGATTATTTTTCCCCCTTTAGTGTTTGAAATGCTATTGTGATTTAATTATTGTTGTCTAACTAATGCAAAGAACTCATCTCAATAATAAATAATCACATGCAATAGTAGCACAAAGAGATGTATCCTAGAGAAACTATATGTGGGAAAACTCCAACTCAAAATGGTTGGTCGACCCTTTTACATAATCTCATGGCAACATGTTACAAAGGTGCTTCTTCTATGCAACTATGCGAAAAAATTATTAGTATTTCTTACTTCTATGTTTCATGACACCACACACAATAACATGTATAGTATAATTATTTACATCATGATTTACAACTTGATCCTACCCCACTTTTTGCAAGCAAGCTTAATGTCAACATGACCAAAAACATATATTGTTTCTCAACATATATTCATATCCATGAATTACTCAACATTGTCAATTGGGTTTAGCTCGGGTGGTTGGGAGGAATGATTGTTATCCTCCCCACCGAGGTTCAATTATGACGTGTTGAGCTCTTGACGAGTATATTATTGTAATGGATTCAAGCCTTGTTGTTGGTTAACCTTGTGCCCTAACGATTCTAGGGTTTATCTTGGGTACCATCATTAAAATGAGGGGAAGTGCTCGGGGGTTTTCCCCAGGCTTTGTAACCTAGAAAAAAATTAAATAAATAAATAAAACAACCATGAATTACTCAACATTGAGATACTCTATAATATATTCATGTTGTCGAACAATGTCTATCTATATAACGTATTTACATTGATTCTCAACAATGTCATACTCAAAATGAATATAGCCATTTAATTACAATGAATCTAAATAAATATATTGTATATACTTGTAACTATATATAATATATATAACTTATATATGTAATATGTAAGTTTTTTTCTTTCTTAAAGGCTCAATAATGTATATTTTGATTTCATACTTGAAATAGCAAATATATAGTTAAAATTAAAAAAAAAAAAAAAAAAAAAAAAATATATATATATATATATATATATATATATATATATATATATATATATTTGCTATTTCAAGTATGGAATCAAAATATACATTGTCGAGCCTTTAAGCTCCCCTACAAAAATAGACTAAGTCCTCTAAAACCCCCCAGTAGCTACATATTACAGTCTTCCCTTTTTAACAAAACATTCTAAGGCAAAAAATTCCCCATGTTATCATCAAGGAACTTTTCTTTCAATAACAAAACGCATGACCCTAAGACTATCTACTTCAACCCAACTTCCAGATTATAAGATTGATAAACAAATTTCTAATGAGGCTAGATCTGCCCTGAATTCTCGGTAGATCATAGAGCCTTACTGCAAGTTAAGAGAATCCTTTGAGAAGGACTCTGCTTTTTTATTGAATTCTTTGTAAATATGGAAGTAAGATATACTATCAAACCGGGATTTTACCGCCAGGACTTTGTTCACTATAGGTCCTAGAGCCAATTTGGAAATTTGACACTTTTCATCACACCAGTCCATTGCTCGCCCAATACCTACAAATTCCTTAGATCTTGATCTACAAAAAATTTCATTAGTACCCAAAGAGAAAAAAAAAACACAATATGTTATTTGTGCATATTCCAATACCATATTTGATTGTGAAATAATGATGCTTATCCATAAAAATAATTGTCCCCGCTATACACGAACTCGGGGTTCCTTGGAATGCACCATCAAAGAATCCCCAGACTTTGGTGAAGTCAATGGATGGCTCCTTAAGAATCCTGACAATCTTTGTCTTGAGTTTTTTCCACCCTTCTCTATAAGAAAGCTTGATTTTGTGGGACACCAAACCAACATCCATGGTACTTCCTTGAATAATCATTTTATTTTTGCACATCCATAAGCCCCATAGAACATAACATGGTAAAGCTTTATGAGACTTGACTAAGAGATCAATCGTTCAAGCCTAAAAAATATTCCATATGAGTGTTATTATTCCACTTGTTGACCTTACCACCATATGGAGCATTTCATTCCAAACTAATTTTGTGAAGGAACGTGAAACAAAGATATGGTCAATTGATTCTCCTTCTATATTTTACATAGTACATTGATTCAGACCTTGCCAACTTTGTTTTTTACCATTGTCCCATGTGAGGATGTCATTGGATGGAGCTAGCCAAGTGAAGGTTCTAACTTTGAGTGGGAAACCTAGCTTCCATATTATCCTCCACTACCAAATCCTTTCCCCGGTAAGGTTTTGAGTTATCAAGGCTTCATGTCCTAATTTAGCAGAAAGAGTACCTATGGATTTATTCCGAGTCCATTGTAATTCCTCCTTGAGATGTAAAAAAATCGCATTGTGATTTAACAATTGAGTATAATTTTTCCATTCTCTTGCTAGGTTACCTTGCAGGTTTAGAACTTCAACTGTCAACAAGGATTGGAACCAACCCCCCAACATCCCAAGAATGGAAACATCTACTAGTTTTGTTTTTCCTTGAGCATGTAGTTTTGAATTCAATTATATTGAAAATATGTTGTTGCCATTACAACCAACCCATGGATCTTACCCTAATCTAAGCATGTCTCCTCTAACTATCTTCTAGGCAACCCATCTTCCTGTAATTGGAAAAGATCTCATTAAGCCTTCCCAAACAATGGATCCCCTTGATAGATTTTATTTATGTCCTTATCTGATCCTCCAAAGAGTAGCCTTTGAAATATTTAGTTCTCGTGACTTTTCCCCATAATTATTCATTAAAGAAGAACCTCTATGTGTTTTTTGCAACCAAATCCTCACTAAGTACATATATGTTCTTCAAACCCCATCCTCCTACCTCCTCTGACCTTTCTAATTTTACCATTTTGCAAGTGGGATTTCCTCTATTTGCTTCCTCCCTATCCAAAGGACATTGAAGAAATAATTTCTAAGTCTGATTAAGAATTTGTTTTGGCACATGCAAAATAGATAACCAATATACATGTATGCTTTCCAAAACTGTGTTTACAAGGATCAATCTTCCTCCACGAAATAACCATATGTGACACCAACAGAATATCCTAGCTTCAATTTTTTTAAATAACCACAACCAATCATTGTATCAGTAGTCATTTGGTTTTAGGTTGAACCCTAGATACTTTACTCCTTGTTCAATGGCACTTGAAGGAAGGGGTATTATCTTTGAAATTTGATTTTCCAATTCAGGCCCTAAGTCATTGAGAGTGTAAAAGATTTAATTAAATTTATCTCCATCCCAATTGCATTGCAATATGTTTCCAGAATACCCTAAAAAAAATTCAATTCCTAAAGAGAATCACGACTGAAGAGAAACATATCATCTACAAACAATAAATGAGACAAAAACATAGACCCCACCACTCTAATACCTCTAATATCACCCACCCTTTTTACTTATGAAATTAATTAGCTCAATCCTTCAACTACTAATAGAAACAAGAAGGGGGACAAGGGACAACCCTATCTAATCCCCCTAGAGGCATTGAAAAAGGTGGATGGGATCCATTTATTAATACAACAAAATGGGTTGAAGACACACATCCCAAAATCCAATTTACTATGTGTAGATTCATACCCATTTGAAGCAGAGCCATCCTAATATATATTCAGTTCATCTTATCATATGCATTGACAAAGTCAATATTCAATGCTATTATTGGGAGCTTGTTTGTTTTGATTGTATGTAAACCCTCTTGGGCTATACCCACAACGTCATGAATCTGTCTATTGAAAAGAAACACGAATCGTTCTTCTCAAATTTATTTGGATTGCATCCCCTTGAGCCTATTTGCTACAATCTTTAAGATGAGCTTATATACAAGGTTACAAAGGGAGATGGGCCTGAAGTCCTCAAAATGTTTGGCTCGTTCTTTTTAGGAATTAACATGATAAAACTAAAGTTAAGGACCCAAAATACTTTACTTCAATATTTTAATTTCTTCACCACCACCAAAGCTCATATTCTAACATGTCATAAAACCCTAAATAAAATTCTGCAATCCAACCATTAAGCTCATGGCTATTGGCTTTCCTAAAAGATGATAAGACTTCCTTGATTTCCTCGTTGGTTATTGTTGGCCCAATAATTGTCCCAACCCTATGAAAGCTTGCAAAGAGTTGCAAGACTAAGCTCCCTATCATGTTTTCACTTTTCCAAGATATGGCAAGGGTCCCACTAGGAAGGTTATCCAATGAGTTTTGAGTATCATTTTTGGGTCATAATTTGTGAAATATATAACATCATGGACAAAATTGTTGTATTTTCATCATATGATTGGTATGAAGTCAGTGCAAGAAATTTGGGTGTTATATGTGTCAAAACCATTTGCTAAATGAATAATGGATATATCACCTCACATCATTGATTGACTTTGATTGATATGCGTTATATTCCATATATGGTATGGCATGGTTATAAGTTATTCTATATGGCATAGTGTGATATATGTTTAAGTGTGGTATGACATATTTGACTTATATATTTGAGAGTTGGTATAAGGTTTGAAAAACACACGTTTTGATAACATTGCATTATGGATACAATGGAAAGCTTGGCACACATTTTATCACTTTGATATATGTTGTTGTGACCCATACTTGGCATGGTTGCACATATTACTGGTTTTTGGAATTGGTAACAATATTGAGCGACGTGATCATTAATGCATGGGACGTGTGTCCGTTCAGGTGATGGACAACAATTTTGTGAGATCAATCGAGCATTAGGGTTTGAAGCTCGTAGATTTCTGAGCAAATTTGGCATTGCAAAGATTCCACCCTCACGCAACAATGAACTCAAACCGACTCAATCTTTTCACATAATGAAATCGTGGGTGTATAAAGGCTTGGTTCCTATGGTTTGAGTTCCATAACAATTGGTAGCTTGGTGGCAAGGCTAAGTAGACTTTGTTGTTGTAGATGAAAGTATGGCTATGTAGCATGTGTTCATTGACTAAATGTGTTATTTTGGCTATGCCTGAGACTATAATCCTTCTTGTCCACACTGTCATTTGACCTTTCAGTCCCTATTCATCGTGCAATAGTATTTGATGGTTTTTTTATGATTTTTTTTTATGTCTACACGACTCTGAAACACCCAGAAAATTCATGAATACATTTTTCATATGTGAAATTGTGTCAAATCTTATGAGTTTGGTTTTGGTATTTGTCTCAAGGCTCGTGCTGCACGTTCGAAATTGTATATATTTGATGGGAAAAGTTTCTCATACCCATTTTTCCATAATATATCCTCCATGATTTTGCCATTAAATTGATTGGCTATTATGTTTGACCAATTACATGCAAACGATTGAAGAGGCAACCCACATTTGTCAAAAATTCGACCATATATCTCCTACAC
>ML860208.1:25055-40794 GCA_009831015.1 Picea engelmannii
ACATATCTAGGAGATGAATTTATGTATTAGCATAAGAGATCTCTTGGCATTTTATTGACTATCTATATTAAGGAAGTTTTGATGGGTTTTCTTCCCCTAGAGGGTTTCCCAGGATAAATGTTGTGTCTCTTGTGATTGTGTGTTTCTCAGTGATCTTGGATTATGCTATTGTTATCTAATGAAATGAAAACATATATAATAATGGCTTAAACATTAACATGGTATCAGAGCCAAGCTGAAGGAAGCATCTTTCACAAGTGAAAAACGTCACTGTTTTTGTACATGAAAATTAGGGATTTTTGATGGAGAATATTTTTAGCCCCAAAACCATCTAAAAAGTGTGCCCTCCCCCAAGGATCATTTTGGCACCTTCAACGCACCTTTTTAGTGGCTAGATCTCCCGAAAAGTGAAACCCTAGATTTCACAAAGTACCAGAAAACTAGAAAACCAGAGTACCAGAAGTACCAGAAGTACCAGAAGTACTAGAAAATTAGAGGCACCAGTCTAGAAATCTGCAGATCAAGTTTGAGGGTGTAAAAGTTGGATTTTCAAAAATATGACTGCACCAACTAACTCACCTCATCTCAGCACATCTATCCCCTGGATCAGAATTTCAAAATTTGAAGTTTTAAAAATTAGGGTTTCCTCATAAAACCCTAAGTTGCAGTTGCAGTCTCAGAACCAGTTGCAGTTGTAGTACCAGTTGCAGCAGTAGCCGTACAACTAGTGGCAGTCACCCTTGAAGTTTTTAAAGAGTTGGTGATGATTACCATTGCTGCCAGATGGATCCACCACCTGCAAATGCTATCAGAGGTATGTACTCACATATGTTTAAATGGTTAAACTTTAAAGAGTATTTGTAGGAGAAGGGATCTCTTGCCATAGATCCAGAAGAATCTCAAGATACAACACATTCAGAGGAATGATGCAACCCAGGTGTGATTACTCTGATATGCATCTATTTGTCATGACATTATCTTGATCAATGTTGTATGTTGAAGCTATGATCAAATTATTAGAAGGATCAAAATTTGATCATAGAGATTATCCTCTAAACTAACCTTATGTCAAGATGGTGTATTGTCTTAGTACAACAGACAAGTTGAAGAAAGCACTCGTCATCTTGAGTGAAGGAGACTTGGAAGAAAAGAAAGCACTCATTCCTGAAGACAAGCCTCTAGGTTTGATTATATCAAGTTTATAAGATTCAAAGGTACACATGACAAGTTGATGACTATAGTTGAGATAACAGTCTTTGTAAAGTATTATACTTGATAGCATGTGAGCATATAGAGGTAAATACTTTGCCTATTACAACTAACACCTCCTCTAGGAGAAACCTCATGCATTAGTTCTAGGTTGCCATGGAAGAATGATTGGTCACAACACTATGAGAGTGTTGACCTCATTTCATATTATATTCCTTACCTTTAATCTTTGCTTTAGATTAATTATAAGTGATAGCTCTAAAGGAGCTACTCTGATTATTGTTCGTTCTATTGCTTTATATTATCAGAGGGATATTATTCTTGCTTGTTGTTTTTCTAACCTTGCTCCAGGTGTTGTTGGGAAATAATACCCTACGGACTAACAAGCTAGGGCTTAAACTTGCATGCAGATCATGACCCTTAAGAAATCACTTTTAATCTACAACCCCAAACCTAAAACCCTTTTTCACATGCAAACATGGAAAGAACCTACTAACCTTTTTACTGATGTTTGGTGTAGATCCTCCATTGTGCTTTATCCGCTTGCTTCTGTTGCTCCTTCCAAAGACAATCCTGCAATCAAGATAAAACACTACACATGCATGCTATTTTTCTACTAGAGGGTTAGAGATTAAGCATAAATTGAATAAAACATATAAAACTCATGCATTGGGACGGGAAAAGTATTCTTTTATTAATATCAAGATGAATCAACTTACAATAATGATAGAGATCGGCCATCGTTCCTTGATCCTGATCCTGTGCTCCTCCTCTTCTTTGTCCTCCAACTGCTTTGCTTGAATTCTCCTTAAGCTTGAGGAAAGGCTAAAGGGTTGGGACAAATGGATTCGGCAATTGGGCAGAGTTTCTTTTCTATGATTTTTCCTCTTCCAAATAGTACCCCTACCCCTTCTTTTATAGGCTAGAAGGAGCTAGGGTTTTGGATGAACTCTTGGCCATGCATGGCTGGGAGTTTCAGTTAACTGACCCAAATCTTTTTGTCCCATCGAAAACTTTCCTGTTTTTGTGCTTTGTTAGGTAAAAACGGGTTGTAGTAGGCCAGCCAACGTTCCAACGCGTGCAGTAGTAAGCCTGCCAGCGTTCCAACGCATGCAGTAGTAGGTTAGGGCACGTTTTACTTGATTTAAGAGGATTTTCAAGAGTTTATTCAGCATGGCTTTGGCAAGGAATGGATATGAGTTGGTCTGATGCCAAGTAAGCATGTGTGATGCAATTTAGGGTTATAACATATGCCCCCTAATGTGTGAGGTCAGAAGAGCATCTGATGGTAGAAATACATTACCAATTCTTTACCAATCTGTACTTATATGCTAAATGAGTGAGCCCAGGAATCAGGAATCCGGAGGTGCCGTCTGCAAAAAATGTCAAATGTCTCACCGAGGTGGGCATACCCATGCTCGGGATAAAATAGAACCATGGCTACCAATCAAATACACTGTATATTCATGTCAACAACTATGAAGAGTAGCCGTGAACAATACACAGCGGAGCTACATCTCGAAATCAGAAAGATATACATATAAAGTATCCATTTCCCAGAAGATGATTCGGCCTGATGGATGTACTTCAGAGCTCGAGAAACAACTTCAAAAACTTCTAAAACTCGGGTAGGAGTGTAATATGAGTGTACGACTGCACTACCCAGAGTTCTTCGATGGCTCGTCGGTTATGGACTTGATAATATTGATGATCGGACTGAAGGCTTCAGTGATTTCGAACAAAGACATGATTGGACGTTCAGGATGGTCGGGTATGCAGACAAGAGACATATTTCAGAGGGGCCAACTCAAGATTAGTGACAAACTTCCCTTGGACAATAGCACGACAAGTGATAAGACTCAGGCAGCATATCTGTTAATCATAAGTCTATGAAGCAGGAGACAACACAAACTCTCCATATGTTTGGAAGAGTAACCAAATGATGGAGGACACAACTCAATATAGCGAGCAAAGATTCCTAAGGTCGTACTACATCCCATAGTCTGATGAATCAAACGGATAGATGTGCTTTATCCAAGGGCGACGCATGATGCTGCCAATGAAGAAAATACCTTTCCCATCCTCTTTTTGGGGTATATTTGTTTTTTTTTGTTTTTCTTTATGATTTGGAAAAAATAATAAAGGGATATTATGTTACAATGGAGGAACGAGTACATCAAACATACAAGTTCAAGGCACAAGGACAAGAATGATATTCTTAAGGAAATGATACTCGAGAAAAATCCTCCAGTGGCCAAAGGTGTTAAGACACAAAGGACAACTGTTACTAGGCTGAAGGGTAGAGGATGCAAATGTGGTTGATAGAACACACCATGGTAATGTCCTTCGATGTAAGTTTAATGAGCCCAAAGAAGGGAAGCTCGGTGGTTTTTCATATTTAGAGAGTCTGAAAAAGCATAAAAGGAAACTCCATTGGGGTACCTTTTTCAATAATAGTCTAGTCGGTTCGAAAAAGGGGTAAACTAGCACCGATTAGACGTCAATTCAAAACCATTTTAACGAGTGTGACAAGGACAAGATCACTCGGCTATTTTTTCAATTTTAAGGAGTCTGAAAAAATCTTAACTATGGAATCCGTCAGGAATATTATTCTGTACCATTTTAACGAGTGTGAAAGAATAAGATCACTCGGCGATCTTTTCAATTTTTGGGAGTCTGAAAAGAGCTTAACTATGGACTCTAGGGGGGCTTCTTTTTCATAAATTTAGTCCCTCAGGCCCGAAAAAGGAATAAAATCTTACCTGAGGATACTCTTCTAAAGAATGGACATTCAATAGAGTATTCCTTTGTTTGTACAGTTGACCATCCGGATCGAAAAATGGGTAAACTACTGTCGGACAGACGTGACTTCAAATTTCAGTTTAACGAGCGTGAAAGGTCACAAGATCACTCAACAATCTTTTAATGTTTAGAGGGTCTGAAAAGGGCTTAAAAGGAGACCCGTCATGTTTTGGGAGTCCAGGGGGTAAGACAAAGAGTGAAAAATACCCATGCAAATGAGGCTCAATCTCGTATTCAGGAAAGACTATACGGACTCCCGAGCCTACAGTGTTGTTTAGAAACGGCATGGACACCATAATGCAACCAGGACCTACCTAGGGCATCCATGTTTTGGTAATCTCTACCACCAAGTTGCGACACTTCTAGAGCAGATATGACAGTTCCGTGCCACAACCGAATGGGATCGATCCTATATCATAAGAACAAAAGGCAACGAGATACACAGCCGGGATGAAATCCTACCCTATATGCTCAAGTTTATTTTTGAAAACAAATTTTTTTATGGACCGTCACTATATATATTTTTTATTTTTTGAAACTCAATGAAAATTGTCCCAATACCTGATCAAATCCCTCCCATATAACTCCTGAACCACTCAAAATGGGTTTTGGTATAAAGAAACTGATAAAAGGGCCCAAAAAAGTGACAAAAAGAGGCCAAAAAGTCTATAAATAGAAGCTGGCAGCTCATTATCACTATTGTTGATTTGGAAATTGACTCTGGAGCCAAAAGACCCCCTTTTCCAAAGATCCTGATTTCGGGAGCTACAGTGGACGAAACGGACTTCTTCTTGGACCAAGTAAGTACAAACTCCCTTATCTTGCAATTCAATACTTTATTTATGACATTTAAGTGTGTTTTGGGGGGGGGCATCGACCTCAACGTGGTCAGCCCAAGGAAAACGTGGGTTGTCCAGGGACAGCCCGTGGGTACCCACGCGCAGAGCCAAAGATGAACGTGGGTACCCGTGACTGTCGCCTCGACAGCCCGCGGGTACCCCCCACGTGATGAAAAAATTAATTGAAACAAGTCTTAACCCCCCTTTTTTGCTTTGTTGTGTTGGCAGGATGTATGTTCAGTGGAGAGAGAGGGAGCACGGGGCCGCCAATGAGTTAGTGTCCACAGATCCAAATGTTATGGTCGTACTGATGCGGTGTGGGTTAGTGAAATTATTTTTGTGTCCGTTTATGCGCGCACAACCAAGGCTATTGAATGCCCTGGTTGACTATTGGCACCATGATGCAGAGGATTTTATGATAGAGGGGCAATCCTTGGTGCCCACCACCGAGGATATTTATTTTTTGACTGGCCTCTTGAGGAGAGGAGAACCAATCAACTTTTATACTTTTCCTGCGGGGCCGAGCAAAGTCTCGGAGCTGATAGAGGAGTATTGTGAGGCTGGTACCGATCAGAGATCTTCCTCGGTACCTGTGAGCAGGATTACCAGCCTCGCTCTTTAGACTATTTTATCGCTCATTGGGCGGATTACTGGCTCCGTAGCCATGCATCAGGCTTCGCGCGCACAGATGAACTGTGCCATCCAGTGCATAAATTCACAATTTTTTGATTGGAGTACCACACTACTAGCAAGCATGACAGGTCAGTTGACAGCTTGCAGACAGCGGACACACAGGAACTTTGGGTTTGGGACCATCCTGTGTTTGTTTTTCTTTGAGAGAGTTCCATGTTTTAGTCCTCGGTTGATAGTACGAGGACATCTGGCTACTTTCCCTGCAGTATGCAGATGGGTAGCGTTACTGCCGCGACAGGGTGGTGGAAGGACCACAGAGGCCTTCAACGATGACTTTTTTTCTTGGCTGTCACGACAGATCCTGGCTATTGAGGACTACCCATATGCGGGGATTGACTTTTCCAGAGATCCATAGATACCAGTGCCTCCTGGTGAGGAGCGAGGGGAGATGGGTAAGTCTCCACCTATCCACTTTTTTTGTTTGCATATGTAATTTTTATGTCTTTTTTGATATATATATCATGTTTTTGTATACTAGAGTTTTTGATGGGTGAATGTTTCTTGCATGAAGATGTGGGACCCGTGCGACCTGCTGACTATGCACAGAACAAGCATCGCCAACGGCCTGACGCCGCAGCTCCCGCCGCTAGAGGAGCAGCAGTAGCCGGGAACCTCCCAATAGGAGAGGCCGAGAGAGTCCTGAGGCGGATTGAGCGGAACTTTACTACGCTCACTCACACAGTTCCCATGGCTGAGATAGAGGACTTGCTGCCCTCTATGCAAACTCACGTTGTGGGGGCACCTCAGACATGGGTCCGATTGTTTAGGCATTTAGCCTAGGCTATACATGATTATAACAGGGCCCACAGGCCTTGAGCAGACTTTTAAACTTTTTATGTGCCAGGAGCACCTTGTTGTATATATGTTTTGAGGGCATAAGCCCGAGTGACTCGGTATGGTTCCCACTTGTGAGGCACTTGCACCCATCTATGTACTCTAAGGATTTTATGATGTTTATATATGGTTTTTATTTCTTTTTTGTGTCTTATGGATTGCGTGTACAAAAATGTATTTACATGTGTATGATCATGATCTTTTTATATGTGAGCCAGATGCCAATCTAAAATGTGATTAGTTAGAGTATCTGTGATTTGATTTAGACTCCTAGGAACATGAAAATATGTAATATAATCAAAGTTGTGTTCCAAGAGACGTACCCTAAGGAATCGTCAGTGTAAAGTTGGGTCATGAACTCGGTATACTCTATTTAGCTGCGACACAACCAATTGAGCATCTAGATATACCCGGAGACGAGAGATACCCAATGACAAGGTGTCACAAAGAAACTCAATAACTGCACTATACTCAGCAACATTATTTGTGGTGTCGCCTAAGCATATCCCTCTGGAAGATAACAACTGACCCTATGGTGTAAAGATTACCCAATATGTGGAGGCCAACCTCCGCATGTGTCGACTAGCACCATCCGCATACCCAATGAACACCTCGGACTCACTTGACATCTGCCATAATGACAAAAGATAACATCAATGAAACATCCATAACACATTTTAAAAGAAATGTAAAAAATTAATAGTACAAAGACTATACATATGTTACAAAAAGTTACCCGCAGTGATCGTGCTATGATTAATACTTCTTGAGGTAGAGCCCATTTCTAGGCTCCGCCAAAGCATTCCCTTCCAAATCGACCGGACGATAAGCACCCTTTTTTAAAACCTCCTGAATAATGAAGGGTCTGAACCACATGGGTTTAAACTTTCCTGCCCCCAGGGGGTCCTTATCTTGGTCGTAAACTAGGACAAGGTCGCCCTCAGAGAAAACCCAAGGATGAACGAACCTATCATATTGACACTTGACCTTATGTTTATGAGCCTCGTTGGCCAAGGTCGCATCGCGATGCTGTTCATCAAGATGATCAAGGTGTACTAACCATTCTTCAAGTGGAGAAGTGTCTGGCAATAACTGTACTACCAATTTCAGAGATGGGATTTGACATTCGATGGGAAAGACTGCCTCCAGCCTGTAAACGAGTTGGAAAGGTGAGAAACTGGTTCGAGTCTTAACTAAGGTTCGGTAAGCCCATAATGCCGAGTATAACATCAAATGCCAATTTGACTTGGCTGAGTTGATATTTCACTGTAGAATCATCTTAAGAGTTTTGTTTACAGCTTCCACCTGCCCATTGTCTTGGGGGTAGTAAGGGGATGAACGTTCTTGCTGTAACCCAAGCTTTGATGTTAACTCAGACATCATTTGGTTCTGAAAGTGACAGCCATGGTCAGTGACAATATCTCTTGGGATGCCGAACCGTGCTATAATCTGGTTAAATAAGAAGAGAGCTTCAGTCTCTCCATCATCTTTGAACGTCGGCATAGCTTCGAACCACTTAGTGAAGTAGTCGACAGCTACAATGATATAGTGGTGCCTCCTTGCTGATGGGGGGTTGCATGTAGTGTAATCAATCCCCCACTTAGTGAAGGGACCGACTGTGATGACAGGAAACATGAGAGATGGATGTGCCCTCATCTTTCGTGAGAAGATATGGCACTGATGGAACTTCTTGATCGACTCGATACAATCTTTCATAAGTGTGGGCCAGAAGTAACCTGCTCGTAAAATCTTTTGGGCTATTTCCAACCCAGATAAGTGACCACCATAGGCTCCTTTATGACAATCATTGAGCACTATGACGGCCTCCTCATGAGTGAGACATCGACGCAAGATGCAATCTATGCCTCTCCGATACAACGTATCATTGATTATGAGATAGTTCTTGGCTTGATGGCGTATCCGCCGACGCTCATCACGAGAAGCAGAGGTGGGGCACTTCAAAGTCTGGAGATAGATCAGTATATCTCTATACTAGGGGTCTGAAGATTCAATCAAAAACATATCCCCCCGGATAGGCGATTCCTCAGGCACAACGTCACCTAACTCAACCAGAAGCTCCGAAATAAGTTCTGCGAAGACCAGTGACTTTTTGGACTTGGCTAAAACGAAGTCTAAGTCAAATTCTTGGAGGATTACCATCCATATTCTGATTTTTCCGCCAATAATGCGTCATGTCAACATGTACTAGAATGGATTCACGATGGCAATGACGGTGGTCTTGCAAAACAGAGCATAGTGATGGAACCGTTGAACAGCATGAACTGCTGCCAACAGAAGTTTTTCGAGATGGGTATAATTAAGTTCCGGTCCTACAAGGCCTCGGCTCAGGTAATAGATCACGTATTCGGAAAATGAATCATCCTCCTGAACTAAAACCATGCCTATGGTTGACTCTGCGGAAGCCAGATATAATAAGAAGTCTTTGTTATAATTAGGTGGCCGTAACAGAGGTGCGGTAGTGAGGGCGTGTTTTAATGCGTCGAAAGAGCATTGAGCAACTTCGTCCCAGAAAAAGGGAACATCTTTCTTCAGTAAACGCATAAAGCCCTTGGTGATTTCAGCATAGTTGGCGATGAAGCATCGTAAGAAGCTCGCCTTGCCTTGAAGACTCTGCAGTTGTAATATTGTGTGTGGGGGGGGAAACTAGACTATTGCCTCCACCTTAAGAGGATCGACCATGATCCCTGTTGTTGAAACAATGAAACCTAACAAACATCCTGACGTGATGCAAAAGATGCACTTGTTGGGATTCAAGTGAATCCTGAAGTAGAGACAACGTTCGAAGATTAGTCAGAGGTGCATAGGATGATCCTTTCGCTTGCGAGAGCGTGATGTTAAATCATCTAGATAGGCCTCGACTATATGTTTGAGGTCATGAAACGCAAAAGACATGGCCCGCTGAAAAGTGGCTCCGGCATTCTTGAGACCAAAAGGCATCTTACGATAGGGGAATGTACCCCACAGACAAATGAATGCCATTTTATGTTGGTCCTCAGGTTTGATTTGGATTTGATTATATCCTAAAAAACCATCCGTGAATGAAAAGGCTTCACAACCAGCGCATTGATCAATGATCTGATCGATCAATGGGGTTGGATAATTATCTTTTGGACATGCCTTATTCAAATCACGGAAATCGGTACATACACGAATCATGCCTTGTTTTTTATCGACCGGCACGGTGTTTGACACCCACTGAGTCAAATGAATTGGGTAAATGAACCCTGCCTTGAGCAATTTCTCAACCTCAGCTTTGATGGTTGGTGCTTTCCTAGGATTAACTGGATGAAGTTTTTTTCAAACAGGCTTAGCATCAGGATATGTAGTAATCTCATGTTCAACTATTTTTAGATCGATGCCTGGAATTTCCTCATAAGACCAGGCAAAAATGTCGCGGAATTCTTTGAAAAGATCCGTGTAAATCTGAACCTCTTCGGGGGAGCAATCCGCTCCGACGAAGACATTCTCCATGATGCCAGGGTTTCAAGAGATGTTGATAGGTATAGTTTCAGTGATAG
Source organism: Picea engelmannii (assembly GCA_009831015.1). NCBI lineage: Eukaryota > Viridiplantae > Streptophyta > Pinopsida > Pinales > Pinaceae > Picea > Picea engelmannii. The sequence continues at coordinate 34,972 of ML860208.1, forward strand.
TCACCATATTGCCCTTAGCATAAATTTCCTATGTAGCTAAGAGGTTAATAGGACATGGCTGATCTCCCATCATGGTGATAGTGAATTCTCCTGCCTCGATTCAGTGTAACTCTGGGAGGAAATATGATCTATGATGAAGATCTTCCCAAGGTTTGTCAGGACTAGTCATTGCTTCAATTACAGCTTCGTCAGAAGGCAAGACTAAGTCTAACGAATCGGTGTTGGTGAGAGAACCCTGAGCCCAGATAAGCTCTAAAGGTGGATCCAACTCTTGTGCGAGAGTCGGATCAGGAGTAGCTGAAGCTTGCTGGACCAAAGAGTACACGACTTCAGCGGCCGACAAGGGCATGGACATGCTAGCGTGCCCTGTCTCATCCATCGTGGCTGATGGGGAAGGAAGAGTCCACGGATCCTGAAAGTAAGTCGTGCGGAACGAGGAGACGTGAAAAATCTCCGCCTTGTGGTGAGTTGATATAAACTTGACGTCGCCATGAGGAGGTGGGTAATCAAAGGTACCCATCAAAGATGGGCACAAACCAACTCCTACGTTAACAACACCGGCTTGAGGATTATCAATCATGGGAACCGTGGATGCCCCCAAGGCTGGGTCAGGTCTAGAGAAGGACAATTGATCAATGGTCACTATCCGACCCTCGTGTGGAAATAAAAAGAATCGAAAAAATGTAGCGACCACAGCTTGCATAGCATAAGTCCAACTGCGACCTAACAAGAGATTGTAGTCGAGGGGGGTATCAACTACCTCTACTTTGACGCACACGGTCTTCCCTCCTAACTACACAGGGAAATAAGGAATGATGGCATGTGGTCGAAATGAACGACTGTCAAACGCAGTGAGGAGAGTAGGTGATGGAGACAACTTAGGCTGACCAATGGATTTCTAGCATGCTAACGACATAACGCATGTCGAGGCGCCCTCGTCGACCACCGTGCGAAATATATTGCATGTCAAAGTTTTCGTGGGACGAGCCACGACTATCTGAAATGATACGTGGTAAGGCAGACGAGGTTTTAAGTCAATTGTATCTAGCATGATGGTACCCGGGTTACAAGTCTCAGTAGATCCTAAAGCAGTCAACAAGGCTTTCCTCTGAGCAGGGAAACTTTGGAGGACCTCCAAAGCAGACATAGCACAAGGGTTTTGGGATAAATCTTCCACCACAGAGTAATTCTGGGTGACCCTTGTGTTTGGATTGTGAGAAGCTCTCTTAAACGCACCTTTGGGAATGCATGTCATTGTTTCACCCAATGTCTTCTCGATCTGTAGAGGAAGAGATGGGATCTCGACTTATTTTCCCTTCTTAGAGGCACTTGGTTTACTATATTCGTGTGCTCTAGTCGTTATTAAAGAATCACCCCTAACCATATATACGTTCGCAGAAGAGGAATTATTTGGAGGAGGGCAGGTTTCTTGGCTGCCCCCTTCGGCACTTGTAGAAGCTTGAGTTAAATTTTTCCCATGCTGAAAGCGATTAGTCAACACGGCTTGTTGTTGCTGTGTGATAAAATTTTGGGCCTCTGCAAGTCGAGGACATAGATGGGTTGGGTGGTCTTCCGCACACAAGTTGCATGGATACCTCACCTTCTTCTTTTCCGTGGTGCCCTCGCCAGCATTATCAGTGGGTTTCTTCTCCCCCTTACCCTTCCTTCGTTGTTTTTTCTTCCCTTCAGGCTGTTGGTTGGCCTTTGGGTTAGTCATTTGCACGGAGTGTACTTCCGACGTTTGGGTAGGAGGAGCAGCCAAAGCAGTAGTCTGGCTGGCCGCTGAGTGTTGTATAAATAACTGTTGCAATTACTTTGTCAATTGCTCAGTGGGCTTGGTTTGTGCTGAACCAACAATACCATCAGCATGTGGTCCCGCTCTTTATCTAGTTTTATCCAGGATTGATCGTGGAGCATCCAGAAGAATGTTGTATAATAAACTAGATTGAGAATAGATAAGCTCAAACTGTTGAGCCCTCATGATGGCATATTCTTCGGATAAAACCCCAGAAGTTGTGATGTCTTTAGATAATTGCGGTACTAAATAATTAAGGAACCACTCAAGAAGGAATGTTGGTGGAACCGGAACTTTGATTAGACTCTTTCGGTGTCGCCACTCTCAGATATGATCAGAGATATGGTCTGTTGTCGTCTATTCGAAATTAGCAAGCAATTATGTGCCCGTGTCGTATCTCACAGGTAACTGGAAATGGTCAAGGAATGCCATAGCTAGTTCTCCAAAAGAAGAATATCGTGAGCGATCAATCTCGATGTACCATTTCACGACACTCCCGATAAGAGTGCGTTGAAACAATCGCAACTGAACGGAGTCATCTTTCAGTGAGTTAGATGAACACCAAAGGTGGAAAGTAGTCATGTGATCACCTGGATATTCGTTAGGCTTGGCCTCGAACTTTGGGATGTCTGAAGGCAACTTTGTCGGCATAGGAGGCCAATGCAGATCATGACAAATAGGATCATTCAACAACCGTGTCAAATCTGGCAAGTGTAACATCGCCAGGAATGGTAGTTTGGGTTGTTGCTGATAGCCTGGGAAAAAGGGTCCTGGAGTTTGACTGGCACCAGGTTGCCAGGAAACGTTTGGCTACTGGCCCGGATTCTGGTAGAAACCATGGCCTTGACCAGCGTAAGGATTTTGCATCTGAGGAGACATCATTGGCCGATTCCCCATGAAGGACATAGGATGTTGGGCATTCATCGTGTTTGACGAACTTTGGGAAGGATTAACCCATGCCGGTCCAGATGGGAGAAGCATAGAAGTATGTCTGGGGTTCCATTGACTGTGGAAAGAATTACCCTAGAACGACATTCCAGAGGAAGGAATGAGTCCTTGTCCTGAGTTCCAAGGTCCTGGTATATGTGCCCCCGGTGCAGGAATAGTACCCTGCACCGGAGTAGACTGTCCAAAAATGGGTGTGCCCCCAGATGGGAAAGTAGTGGATACGAAAGTGTTATTACCAAACATCTCGTTCCAAACAAACGGTGACAAACCTACCGACAGAGTTTGCACAGGTGTTCCTTGACTCCCGGCTCCAAATGAACTCGTGTGTGCAGGCTGCCCAGCGGACTGCTGATGCAGACCACCAAGTGAAGGAGACGAAGGAGAGATATGACCTCCAGCGTAAGGAAAAGCATTAAAAGGGACAGGAATGCCCCCAAGTTGACCCTGCAGAGGAGCGTTAGAGCTCCCTGTCCCCAGACCCAAAGTCAGTAAAGTGGAGTAAGTGAGTGCAGGACTAGTACCCGAACTAGGCATATCGTATGAAAACGGAGTGCCTTTCGCACTTGGTGTAAAAGGAGGTGTGGCCACCACGATATATGGGGACGGTCTACATTAGGATTTCCTATTGGCGATCTCCCTAAAGGAGTAGGCCCCATGAAAAACATTCCACTCTCAACATTTCCTAATTTTCATGGTTTATCTTTAGAGGATCCTGATGAATTTATGTTTGAGTTTGATATATTATGTAGGAATTATGATTACGTTTCTAATGCTAAAAAACTGAATTTATTTCCAGCAACACTAAAAGGGAATGCAATAATATGGTTTATGATTCTTGGAGGCCATGTAATCACAACATGGGACCAAATGAAACAGAAATTCCTGAAAAAATACCAGGACTACTGCCGAACGAGAGAAAAGAGGGAGGAGCTATTTAAAATGATGCAGAAAGAGGATGAGAATATACAAGACTTTGTATAAAGGCTACAATACAATCTACAAAGATCCAGTCATCCCAATGTAAGTAAGGATATTCTCAAAACTATTTTATTAAAAGGAGTAAGGGATGACTGTCTAGATATGCTGAACATGCTTGGAAAAGGGGACATATCCAAGGAATCATATGATGAAATTGTCAATTTATGCAAAAGATGTTCAAGGGGAGATTCAAGAAACAGATTAAACAACAGGGACACCACATTTTCAAGAGTCCAAAAATCATCCAGTGGGGGAGCAACAAGAGTCGAGATAGGTAATTTACTTGAAGATTTTAAAACTGAAATGTTAAGCTCTTTTGCCTCACAAATGGATACCCTGCAGATTAAGAAAAAGAAAGCAGAAGCAGAAGCATCCTTGTCCATCTTTTGTTCTCAATGCAGAGATAAGCACCCATGAAGAGAATGTCCACTGGACACAAAGCCAATCTGCACTATATGTGATAAAAATCATGATACCCAAAATTTTCCATCTTTACCAGGGATCAAGGCAGCATTACAACCAACGGACGAAGAAAATGAAGTTTTCTATCTGATGACACAAAGGAGACAATGGAAACCGCGGGGACAAGGTATGAACTCTAACATGCCATTTGCATCTCCTAATTGTTGGAATAATTATTCTGCTTTCAATCAAATGATTTACCCCCCTACAATCAAATGCAATACACTAATCAAATGAATTATCCATCCATGCAACAAACTTACCCACCCATGCAACAAAATAACCCACCTTTTTTTATCCCTCAATGTGGACCCCTTGGCCTCCACAACAACAACAACCATATCAGAGCCAATGGAATCAAAATTGGAGAGCACAACAAACCCCTTTTCAAAACCAATTACCTCAATTCTCACAACCACTCTCCTTACCAGCAGGTACTCCTCAAAACAATCAAACGATGAGACCCCAAATACCTATACAACCTAACCCCAACCTGAATAATAAAGATGTGCAGTGCATTGATATTTATAACCAGCCTACACTTTCCCTTCTCCCTACACAATGCAACGATATTCATCTTCGATCTGGGACAATAGTGGAACCTACCATAGCTGATGTTACCTCTTCTGATAAAGAGGAAACAAAAGAGCATGATGTACCTGAAAAAGGTACAATCATCCTCTAACAATGCTGCTGAAATAGCAACACCACCATTTCCTGAGCGTTTAGCCTTAACTAAAACGCCTGAACCACCAGCCTTTAATCTCCTAGAGGAATTACAAAATTTATATGTTAAAATTCCTCTACTACAAGTACTGCGAGATGTACCTATCTATGCTAGGACAATGCGATATATCTGTGTTAAAAAGCCTGGTAGGAAAACTAAGGATCCCCTTACAGTTCATGTTATGGGAGACCTGTCTACATTAATGTCAGGTAAGACACCCCCAGTCAAATATGGTGATCCTGGCCACCCTACTGTTACAGTACAAGCTGGAAAAACAATAATCCCTTGAGTCCTGGTAGACCTAGGTGTAGCCATCAATATCATGACTTTAGAAACCTTACAACTGCTACAACTACAAAATGAAGTCAGAGAGACCCCAACTATCCTAGAATTGGTTGATCGATCCACAATTAAACTAGAAGGAGTCATTGAAGACCTCAGTATCTCTGTGGAATACTGGAATTATCCAGTTGACTTTACAGTGTTGCAACCCAAAACAAAGTTGGGGGGGCATCCTCTAATTCTGGGTAGACCTTGGCTAGCCACAACAGATTCTTTTATCAGTTGTAGATTAGGTTCAATGACAATTTCAAATGGTTATGAAACAATGCAACTTACCCTCTATCCTCATGCTACACCCCTGGCCAATAATGATAATTTCGTATGGGTAGACTTTGAGGATCAACCTACTCAACCTCTTTTGACTATCGGACAAGCTTTAAGCCTGAAAGACTCTACAGAGGATGAAATTATCAATAATTTTATTTGTGAGCCCTCCTCTGTGACTCCAAAAATTCATAATCAATCAACTGCACTGTTGGAGTCTGATAATCGAGAAAACCTCAATTCGGGAAGCCCACCTCAAACACCTAAAACCATCTCCTCCAAAAGCATACCAGTCGAAATTGAACCT
>WSFP011408927.1:0-24955 GCA_009831015.1 Picea engelmannii
CTATTGTCATCTTACCTCTTCGAATTGATGTTGATTACTTTGACTTTGACTTTTCCTTATTGATCACTTCGACCTTCGACTTTCTCTCCCAGTCAATCCACCTCGACTAGAATTTCACTGCAAAGAATATAACAACCCAACATTCTCCCACTTGTTGTCTTATTTTCTAAACTAGGAGTTTCTTGAACTTTTGTTCACAGACCTGGGGAAAAAATTCCCATTTCCTCTCTGCTCCAAGAGAACTTCACAACACTCATCGACTTGGTCAAAGAGTCTGTTATGTTTTCCAATGTGTCTACTTTCTCTAGCAACACTTTGTTGCTTTCCACCGTGTCTCTTACGAAATAGTATTGTACATAAATATGCTTAGTCTTGGAATGATAAGCTAGGTTCTTTTCAGGAAATATTGTTCTTTAAATGTCACAATTTATCTCCATAGCTCTATGCTCAAACCCGATTACTAAACACAACTGTTGCAACCATAATGCTTCTTTGCGTCCATGAGTGGATTCCATGTATTCAACTTCTATTTTTGATAAGGCTACGACCACCTGTCGCTTACTCATCCAACTGATTACTCCACTGAAAATATTGAACACATATCCACTAGTCGACCTTTGTCGATTCAGATATCCAACCCAGTTAACGTCAACAAAGCTATGTACATCTACTTTCCTTTCAGCTTCAGGTTTCCCTTGGTAACTTATAACATAAGATGTTTTTCCACACAAATACCTGAATACTCTCTCAAAAACTATCCAATTATCTTTTCTAGGTGTCGACATGTATCTACTCAATACTCCCACTTCATGGGAAATGTATGGTCAAGTGAAAACCATCACATACATTATAATACCAACAACACTTGCATAGGGAACTGGTGCCATATCCTCTATTTCTTCCTGTGTCTTTGGACACTGTTCAACAATTAGCCTTGCTCCCACAAGAATTGGCACCTTTACAATTTTTCAATCCTGCATGTTGAAATTGGTTCAACCAAATCTTTCTAACTTCCCGATTGCTCTTGATATTCATTCCCAAAATGAAGTTCATTTCATCAACATCCTTCATGTCAAACTTGGAGGATATATTCTCCTTCACCTCTTTAATTTCATCCATGTTGTTTCTGATCAACAACATGTCATCGACATATAATGCTACATATATGAAACACCCACCTTCTTCCTTGGAATATACAAAGTGGTTGATTTTGCTTCTAAAAAATCCCAAACTAAGGATATATGTGTCGAACTTTTGGTACCACATCCTTGGTGATTTCTTTAGACCATAAAGGGATCTCTTCAACTTGCACACTAGATCTTCCTTTCCCTTTACTACAAATCCTTTGGGTTGTTTCAAGTAGATTTCTTCTTCCAGGGACCCATGTAGGAACATTGTCTTTACATCCATTTGATCTATTTCAAGATAAAATGTTGCAGCCAGAGATGAAGTTAGTTTTACAACAAAGGAAAAAATCTCACCAAAGTCAACTCTTTTGACATGGGAACATCCTTTCACTACCAATAGAGCTTTGAGTTTATTGACATGACCTACCTCATTCATCTTTTTTTTGAATACCCACTTTCTATTGAAAAGATTTATTCCAAAAGGTAATTCAACTAAATGCCATGTCTCATTCTTATACAAGGATTCCATCTCTTCTACCATGGCATCCTTCTAGAGTTTACTCTCTGTTGAGTCAACTACCTCCTTGACCGACTTGGGCTCCTTTTTAGTGGAAATTAACACAAATGCAGAATGGAAGTCAGGTGGACTATACCTTTCGATTGGTTTTATTACTCATTCATACCTCCTTACAAATGGGGTCAGTTGTTCCACCTCTTTATTTGATTCATTCTTCTCATCTAAATCATCTTCCTCGTTCCTCATCTCAAACCTCACCTTCTCTAGATTTTTATCTATTTGAACCACTTTAGGCTCAAACTTACATATAACTTCTCTAAAGACCACATCTCTATTGTACAATATTTTCCTTGATGCAGGATCCAAAAGCTTATATCCTTTCATCCGTCTTTGTATCCAATTAAAATACACTTGACTACATTATTTTCCAGCTTGCTCCTCTTTTCCTTGGGAACATGCACAAATGCATCACAACCAAATGATTTGAGATGTGAAAGTGAAGTATTATTTCTAAAACACACCTCATGTGGAGTTGTGTTGACTAGTGTAGATGAAGGAAACATATTCACCAGATATTTTGCTATGTCGACTGCCTCTTCCTAGAATTCTTGTGCGAGCCCAGCACCACTAAGCATGCTTCTTGCCTTGTCCATCAATATTCTTTTCATTATCTCAACAAATACATATTGATGTGGGGTATATGGTGTGGTATTTTGACATTCTATGCCACATTTCTTGTAGAACTTCTCAAAATCATTTCCATAGAATTCACCACCATTGTCATTCCTCAACACCTTGATCTTCTTATTTGTCTGATTTTCAACAAGAGATTTAAACACTTTGAATTTATTGAAAATCCATGAATTCTTTCTTATAAAATACATCCATGTATATTTGGAGAAATAATCTATGAAGGAGACATAATACAGGGATCCACCAAGTGAAGGTGTTGGCCCTCGACCAAGTTTTGGGGAAACTTTGGTCAGTTTTGGAGGTTTTGGCCCACTTTTGGACTTTGACACGCTGGTCGAAGTAGGAGCGCCTAGGCGGAGCTGAGATCGCATATCTCACCTATTTTGAGGGTTATGTGGACCCAGTAAGGGGTCCTCTAGGGTTTTGTAATGGGTTTATGGGATGTCGACCTATGGGTTTTCGCCATGTTTAGGCCTTATTGTAAGTATAAACAAAGGGGAATGTATTGTATAAGTAAGAATCTTTGTGTGAGAAGTAGTGTTGCATGCGAAGGAATGTATGTGGTCGAGGCTTTGTGCTCGAATGTGATTTTGTAGAAGGTGCTAAATGTTGTGATACGATATTTTGGCTCTATGCATTTGACCTATTTTTGGAAGGTAAAGAAGGAGGATCTAGTGCTTAGTGCGTAGATATCATGTCTTGTGCGAAGTTCGAATCTATGGCTTAGTGCATAGGAGTGACTGGATGTAAGATTTTGGCGAATAATAAAGAGACAAAGCGGTTTGTGGATGTAGCTCCACCATGGGGTGAACCACATATATTTGGTGTCTCATGGTTTTCTTTGTGTAGTGTCATTTATGTTATGCATTTTCTTAGTTCTTTGATTAGGATGTGTAATGAATATATATTTTTTTTCTTAAGTACTTACTTATGTTAAAGGGTAAATGGATGCTAGAATTAACTCACAATGCTAAGTGCTCAGGGTGCATAATCACTTGTTGTTACTGCACTTATCTGTATTTGATTATGCTCCACAATATTAATGAGATTAATAAACTAATCCATGTTCACTTCCTAAGCGTTAACAAAATATTCTGCGAAGTGCTCTTATCATAGATCTGTGTCCCAGCCTAGTTACAGACACCTGCGTCTTGTAACCCCCCCTGCTTCTACCTTGGGTGAGACTTTGCCTGCTTCGCAGGTGTTGTTGAAAGGGCCGATAGTCGGGGTTTTTTGGTGTGTTGTTAAGCGTTGAACCCTGGGACTGCCCCTGTGCCAACAAATGGTTCTGTTGCTAGGACCTAAAACTGTGATTGCTGGGAACTGAAGTAAAGAAAAAGAAAACCTCTGTGCGTAGGTCTATTGTTGAAGTGCACAATAATCTACTTGACTTGCGAAGCTTTGTGCCAAGAAAGTAAGCTATTCTAAAGAAAATAGGTAAGATTCTAAAAGAGGCAAGCTTTGTGCTTTGGTAAGAGAAAGATAAGTGAAAATATTTGTTTCGAAAGCATGAATTTAAGTATGTTTAATAGTCTTTGTCCTAGTCTAAGGGCTAGGCGCAAGTGAAAGAAAGAGTTGATTTGAGTAAATTTAATGGAAATGAAGAAATATATGTTATTCCTATGTATAGAAAGAGTTTTTGGACTAATAAGTGGATGCAGGAACCTAGAAAGAATTTTTGCAGATTGTAGGTCTAGCACTATGATACTAGGGGAAGTGAATAGTACAAAAAAGATTGGGGAACATTTAAGAGAAAAATACGATTGAATTTGTGTTATAATTGCAGAAGGTCAGGACATATTGCTAAGGAATTCCTTGGGGTAGGCCCTATTTGTATTTGTTGTAAGGTTGTTGGTCATGAGGTTGAGGATTGTCCAAGAATTACTGCTAAAGTTGAAGGCATGTACATAAGAAAATAAAATTATGAAAAGAGTCAAGAGACTAAGGGTACATTAGAAAGTCATAAAGAGAAAAGGTCAGAGGAAGTTCAGACTATGTTATTACAGTTGGAAGAAATGATGGATGTTCATAAAGATGTTAGTTTACTAGAAATCCTGAAAGCAAAACAACACATAAGTGCAAGAATAAAAGACTTCGACATAGACTGTATAGTCTTGGATGAAGAAACACAAGTGAATATTATGATAGAAGAAACTTGGAAAGTTTTGGGAAAGCCTACTGTGGTAACTTCTTTAGGAAGGATAGGCTTGTTTAAGGGCAAGATGATAACTTTATGTGGAAGAGTAACTATTGTACCTATTATTATTCATGGAACATCGACTGAAGAAGAATTTGAAGTCATTAGGTTTGTTGAGGACAATGCACCTTTCCCACTTTTGTTAGGTAAGACTTGGATTGAGAAGGACCAGATCAGAAGGAAAGTAGAGGAAGAAGCTACATAAAAGAAAAAAAAATAATTAATGGATTTCATAGCTAGGAAAATAGAACAACTAAGAGAATAATGAGAGGATAAGTTGAAGAAACAGAGCAAAGTAACATCACAGGAGGGACAGAAAGAAAAATAATTAGCTATCAAGGTTGAAAGAATGCAAGAAGGATTGAAGGACCTATCTATCCAAGAGAGAAGTGTGCCCAATCAGGAAGTGTTAAGAAAAGGGATATTAACTTCATAACCTTTGAGGGTACCTCAACAGTGCGAAGCCACTACGTTGGGGGAAGATAAGAATAAGAATGGAAAGAGGATTCCAAAAACAGTTAAAGAGACTTAGATAACAAGAAAGAAGGCAAGAAAGCTCAATAAAAATATCAGTTGGAAAATCTACAAGAAGCTAGAGGCTGAGTTAGAGGAGGTACAACAACAAGCATTTTCATTGCAGGTGTAGATGAAGTTGCTCACAGTAGTAGAAAGGATGAAGAGATCCCAGGCGCAATGCACAATACAATAATAGATAACTTCCCTCCAGGGTAAGGTGATGGAAGTAACATAAAAGATACAACCTGTGTAGGACGAAGCTTGTAAGGTGTTCGAGGATATCGATATCCAGGGTTCACAGTTAGATCAAGTAGTTGCAGCAGTAGAACAACTCCTGGAAGGGCCTGTTACAACACAAACAATACAGGATCTCGCTGAGCAGGAGGCTCAGGCGAGGAAGCAAGTCAAGGCAGATCAAGTTAAGCTTGAGGAGTTTGAAGAAGCATTGTCCGGACCTGAGTGACTGGGGATGAGTCACAGGTGAGTGTTGGGGGCCTGTTGGCCCTCGACCGAGTTTTGGGGAAATTTTGGTCAGTTTTGGAGGTTTTAGCCCACTTTTGGACTTCGACACGCTGGTCGAAGTAGGAGTGCCCAGGCAGAGCTTAGATCATGGATATAACCTATTTTGAGGGTTATGTGGACCCAGTAAGGGGTCCTCTAGGGTTTTGTAACTGGTTTATGGGATGTCGACCCATCATTTTCCCCCATGTTTAGGCCTTATTGTAAGTATAAATATAGGGGAATGTATTGTAGAAGTAGGAATCTCTGTGTGAGAAGTAGTGTTGCATGAGAAGGAATGTATGTGGTTGAGGCTTTGTGCTCGACTGTGATTTTGTAGAAGGTGCTAAGTGATGTGATAAGAGATTTTGGCTCTATGCATTTGACCTATTTTTGGAAGGTAAAGAAGGAGGAACTAGTGCTTAGTGCATAGATATCATGTCTTGTGCGAAGTTTGACTTTGTGTCTTAGTGAACAAGAGTGATTAGATGTAAGATTTTGGTGAATAATAAAGAGGTGAAGCGGTTTGTGGATGTAGCCCCACCCTCGGGTGAACCACATATATCTGGTGTCTCATGGTTTTCTTTGTGCAGTGTCATTTCTATTATGCATTTGCTTAGTTCTTTGATTAGGATTTGTAATGAATATATATTTTGTTTCTTAAGTACTTACTTATGTTAAAGGGTAAATGAATGCTAGAATTAACTCACAGTGGTAAGTGATCAAGGTGCATAATCACTTGTTGTTACTCCACTTATCTATCTTTGATTATACTCCATGGTGTTAATGAGGTTAATAAACTAATGCATATTCACTTCCTAAGCGTTAAAAAAATATTTTGGGAAGCGCTCTTATCACAGATCTGTGTCCCATCCTGGTTATAGACACCTACATCCTGTAACCCCCCCTGCTTCTACATCGGGTGAGGCTTCACCTGCTTCATAGGTGTTGCCGAAAGGGGCAGTAGTCGAGGTTTTTTTGGTGCATTGTTAAGCATTGAATCCTAGATTTGCCCCTGTGCCAACAAAAGGAATTGTTATAGGGCCAAACACATCACTATGAACCAATTCTAGAATCTGATTTTCCCTTGTCACTCTAGATAGGGACAACACCTGACTTTGTTTTCCACATATGCAATGTTCACAAAAATTGACTTCTAAATTACATTTAGGAAAATCTTAGACCATACCTTTAATTCACATAGCTTGAAATCATTTTTATCCATTGTGTTCCATCCTCTCATGCCATAACATGGTCAGGTCGACTCGAAGAATACTTTTCTATTCGATTTGAATTTACTTAGCCTTAGATGAGTCGAGTTGAGTTGACTTCAGGAACAATTTTTTTTTTGCATCTAATCACATCCCTGACCATTTTTTAGATAACCTTCTGAAATAGAGTGTGAGTTCCTACATCATTCATCTTGTTGATAGATATTAGGTTTCTTTCCAAACCCATAATATGTAGCACAAATGGAAGGGTTATGATCCTCCCATCATGCAGTATCAATAGGAATATTCCTTGTCCAACATTTTTGGTTATCGATTCATCCCCCAAGATCACATCCCCTCCTTGATATATATCATATTTGTAGAACCATTCTCTATGAGGTGTCATATGATATGATGCTCCCAAGTCGATGAACCAAACATCTTGATCCGACTGTGTACTGGTTGATGCAAGATACATATCACCTCCTTTATATGGAATAATCTTTCTCTAAGTCAACTGCTTCTCATTATATCTTGTACTGAATTCCATTTCCTTCGACTTGCAGTCCATTTTATAATTCTCATATTTACCACATTTCTAGCATCTTATCGTTCACTGAACAAGGGATTTAGATATACCCTTCGACTTAGACTTTCTACCAGAGGATTTTCCTTTATCTTTGTTAACACAAACTCTCACCATTAAATCATCTTTGGTCGATCCTTCGATGTTATTTCATATAATTTATTCTGATAGTAGATATGAAACCACATTTTCTAGCACTAATGTGGTTGAATTATGCCCTATAGCCACAACTAAGTTATCCCGAGATTATGGAAAAGAACATAATAGGATAATACATTTCTCCTCCTTAGTGATTTTGATAAATATAGAAAATAACTGAATTATTACAGTGTTGAACACATTAAAATGCTCAGTTATCGAATCAACATCACTCATCCTCAGAAGATATAGTTTCTTTATAAGGAACAACTTATTTACCAAGTATTTCGAGTGGTACAAGATCCCCAACTTGTCCCACAATTTCTTGGCCGAGTCTTCACCTGAGACATTCAACAACACTGAATCTACAAGACAAAGTTGAATCGTACTCCTTGCCCTTCTTTCGAGTTTCTCCCATTATTCCCCCAACATACCTGTCAGAATGGTACCTAGATAGATTGCTTCCCATTCTTCTCGATCTACAAGAAGATATTCAATTTTAGCCTTCCAAATCTAAAATATCTGGCCATTGAATTTTTTGATCTCTATCCTCAGGATACTTTCCATTATTTTAAGCACAACTTTAAATATCTCTTACTTACGACTCTTACTAGACCTAGGGTTTAACCAAGATCCAAGAGATTCAAACTAAGTTCTGATACCACATGATAGGAATATATAATTACATGCTAAACCTAATATAAGAGAGGAAGATATACTTAAGATAGAAAATAAATGGCAAGGAAATCACACAATACCTAGATATTTTACCCTGGAAACACAAATGGGAAAACCAACATTTCTTGAGCATATTTATCTCTTGTTGTCTTATTCATCTAAAACAAAAGGTTACATGTCTAACCTTGGTTTACACCTAAGACACAATCGACATCATACCCTATTTCTTTACACAAGAAAAACTCTACATCTAATTCGACTTACATCTGCACGACCAACAACCTTCTACTAAAGATAAGCATGAAGATCAACTACTGCATCCAACATCCTAACATAATAAAATTACAACACACCTTATTTATAGACTTTACAGTAGGAAGAACACTAAATAAAGGTGCCCAAAAATGGTTACATATCCATGCATGTCATTGGCTACAAGTCCATTGAGTTTTTGGATTTTGTTATAGTAGACTACCAATCGGATTACCAATCAACTACCAATCGATCTCCATTTAGTCTTCATTCAGTTTCCACATGACCTCCTGACAAACTATTGTTAGCTGACCTCTTTGACTTGTTGTCGATTAATTTGACTTCAACTTTTCCCGGTCGATCACTTCGACCTTCAACTTTCTTTCCCAGTTGATCCACCTCATCTAGAATTTCACTGCAAAGAATATAACAACCCAACAAAGTTAAGGGGGATTGAGTAGGATAAGGGAAGGATATTGTAAGTGACTTAACCTAAAGTCCTTGTAACATAATTACTTCCCTTGATTACTAATTAATCACTATTTTAATTAATCCTTTATGGTTAGTGCATGAAGGAGGTACGTGGATCTCTGTAAGGATATGTGGCCCCTTCATTCCATGCAAATTTAAGTTATATACTTTTGCGATGAAAAAAAAAATCATTTAGTTGAAGAGTTTGAGAAGAAAATCTTGAATGTTTGGGGGTGTCATTTGAATTAATAGAGAGTCTGAACTATCAGGGTTCGAATTTCCCTATGAACTATCATTTGTTTAGGGGAAATCTGAAGACTTATTCTTGAGTGAATTTCCATGAAATACTGCAATCGAATTATGGGAAGATGAAACCACAAATTATGTGAGAATTGTGGTTGTATGGATGATAATCACTATCATTAATAAATTTTCTACAATTGATAATCGCTAGAATATCATAGTGAGATTTATTTCCCAACCTATGGTAGATCTCTGGAGGGGAGTAGGATAGCCCGAGGGACTGCTGAGAAAAGAAGGGGATCCCATTCCTAGGGTTGTGAGGGCTTATGGGGAAGAGGGATATGGATCAGGATTGATGTAAGTGTAATTATTAATTGTGATCCCAGGAATTTAGTTATGAGAGGTGAATTAGAGCCAACCATAGGAAGGGTTCATCCTTGTGAATTCATAACCTCAACTCAAGGGTGGGCTTTGTTGCAGAGAGAACCAGTGCCTCACAGAGCCTATGGTTGAGTGAAACATTCCTCTTTTGTAGCCAATTGATGGAACATTTCTCTCTATATATAAGTGTTCATGAATGTACATGTGAATTTTGTGTTGAATTATTAGGGTTTATGTCATTGTTTGAATTAATTTCCCATTTGTTTCAATTCTGATTGCATTTGTAATTATGGTATCATGGATAATTGAATGGTATTTTGCATAAACTTGTATTTTCATGTTTGCATATGGTAATTAGTTAATAATATAACAATGATATATGATATTAGAGAAAAAATGAGTGTGAATTTGGGTGGTTAAAAGAGTACCCCATATACTTAAAGTGCATAGAGGGTATCAGGTACATTATAGGGTCTCCATTGAATCCTCTGTTAAAAAGATTCACGCTTTCTACCATCAATCCACCACTATGTTGCATCAATACTACAATTCGTGACAAGAAAGTGGGATCACAAGTTTCACCAACAAGGTGATGGTGGGTAGAAACCACAAGCCAAATGAGATAAATGAAACATTTGTGGGCAACCTACTACCACTCTTAAAAACCTGCATCAAGACAATTAGGACCAATATATTGGTGCTCGAGGGGCATAGTATTAAATAAAAAAAGGGATAGAAGCGGGTGGGTAACCATTTTTGTGTTGCCTCCCAGTATGGATTCTTTGGCTTCAATAATGTGGATTAAAGATTCAACTTGAAAATCCCAACCACACCTTGAAAATCAAGGATTAAACTACCAAGTATTTGTGAAAATATGGGATTTTCCAACATTTACTATGGAGAAGGAAGAGTCTATAAAAGAAGAAGTCAAAGAAGGAAGAATCTATAAAAGAAGAAGTTGCAATGATGAAAAATTGGGGATCATTGGGATTTTTTTACCATTATGCTACTGAAATCTTGAGAAATTGGTTTCTTGAAGGGATATACAACATTGATTCCTCTTTTATCTTCTCTTATTCTCCTTCTCTCTCTCTATAGGTATTATTTGAGTTTCAAAATCTGTAAAGCGATCTAGTGAGGTCTAGTACTAAGATTTTATAGTTCACTTTAGTTCCTTGGTTTTACTAAAATAATAGCTTCTCCAGGACCATAATTTTACAGTCCCAACCCCTATAGCTTATATTGTGTCAAATGATTTATTGAGTTTGTTTCTAGAAATTAGGACCTATGCAATTTTACCTCTAATTGATGAATTAAACTTAGAAATATTATGTTTTTTTTTTCATTTCCATTTTCTATCTCACATGACATTGAATGAAGAAATGGATCTATGTTACATATTATTAGGAAGGATAAAAAGAAAGAAAATGTGAGAGGAGGGAAGAGAGAATGTTCCGATGCTAGGACAAAAATAGGGATGAAAAGAGGAGATAACTAAAAAAGCTAGGAAACAATTGGTGAAGGAGAGAGATGAGATATGAGAGGAAGGAGACATAGAAAATATGGTTGAGGAAGAGATTCCATATTTGTAGTCTATGAGATGCGACCACCAAGAACAATGTATGAAGTAAGAGAAATAAAAGGAAGATGTGTCATTGATTAGTCACATATGGGGAGAAGTTATCTTGTATTGGACCCTACTCAAGAAAAATACTTGGAGGAAACCAATTGTTGACAAGGTGGCCAATATGAGTGGATACCAATAAGGGATAAAATATAGGATATAGTTCCCTAATCAACCACCAATAGAGGATATAATGGAGCCACTTATCTTTTGATAAACCACCAATTGGATGTAGACCTCAAATGTTCCACCCAACCATAGACATTATTGTTCTATCTCTCTCAAAAACTAGTCACCCATGAGCTGGGGATATGACTCCACCAGGGAAAAGGCACTCTCTCTAGGAAAAATACAGTCTCACAGTTAGTAGTGGGTTTAAACTAGGCAAAGGTACCAAAATCCATCAACAACTCCAACCAACAAACTCTCATCCTCCTTGGATTTCACATCCTAAGGAAGTTTATCGCCTTCTTTGCTTTGCAATCCCTCTAGGGCTCCAACCTTCCCCAAAGAAATCCAAGGATAATTTTTCCCAGTAATCACACATGATTGACCTAGAATCCTCAAGGTACTCAAGTCTTAGGGTCTCAATGGATCTTGATATGGATGATATAATGGTCATAATCATCCATTTTCCATTGAAAAAAAAGATTATACATGCATGTCTTAAACTTGACAAGTGGTACCAATGTAGCCACCTTCCCACCACTTGGAACTTGTTCCACCCCTTAATAGCTTTAGGATATAATCATGAAATAATACTTAGGATCAACTTAATATATTTGGATTAGTCCCTTTCCCTCTCATGGAGTCCTATCCCCCCATACACTTTTTTTTGGCTTGGTTTGTAGTTGTGATGTATTTTATTAATATATTAGAGTGTGATTACAAAGTACAATTATAGGCTCACTAGACTTTCAAAATATAGGATTTCTGACCTAATATCACATAGACACTCTAGCCCAAAACATATATACATAGGTACTCTGACCCAAAAACCACACCGGCTGACCAGCCTATACAAATATATGTAATATTCAATTATAACATGGGGGTCAAATTGGGGGTATTACATTCCCTTTCCCCTTATTTTTTCACTTTCCTCAGTGCATTATATACAAAATGTACAATCAGATTTCTCCAAAATATGCAAAAAATTGTGGGTGCTCCTTCTAAATGGCATCCTCATGCTCTCATTTAGCATCCTCTAGACTATAATATCCTCTTCTCTTCTTATATTGAGCTCTAATTACTTTTAGTTGTAGTTGTTATTGCATTCCTTTTTCCTTTGGAATACACCATCTCTTAGTGTTCTTGTTTCTAAGTACTCAATCCATATCTTTGTTCTTCCATTGTTCCTATAATAGCCACCAAGAAAACATACACGTTATGGCTATTTTCATACAAAAATTATATCATTTATAGGAGTTCTCAAATCCACTTAAACATGTATTCAAAAATAAGTATTTAATGCTTGTCTATATGGTTGTTTATATTCTTCACAAGGTTTCCATGAGAAAGAATTCAACCTCAGACACACCCTCATTATTCCAGCCACATACATTCTTAAGTTGCCTCTTCCTTGCTATAGTCACCCTCCAGGCTCATGCATCCCCTTCTCTGCTACACATTCCCTTGGGAAATCCATCATTTTCTAAGGTGTTCACGTGAAAGGAGAGTGATAAATTACTACTAGGCATCCATTGGTAGTCATTACCCAAAAATTCATGTAAATGATAGGGTCTAATGTCATCACATTGGCCTTCCTCTTGATATTTTCCTTCTTTTAGTTATCATTATTTTTCATAACTCCATTCCCTTGACATAGCTTTCATGTAGTCCATCCTCATGTGACTACTTTATCATGCAACTCTTTCATTTCATTATCTAATAACTCCTGGAATGTTCTCAACTTCATAAGTTAGCAACAATTTCATTAGTCAAACTGTCAGAATAATCGTTTCAATGGAATATAACATATGCATGCATTCATATAATGCATTCAAAATGATTTCAACCACACACACACACATACACACACCAACATGCATGTATGTAGTTCCAATACTTGCACACTTTTATAATTTATTCATGCATACCTAGTCAATGCATTGTTGCATTGATTTCGGAATACCGTATTTCTAGGTCATGCATTCCACCATGGTGAATTGGAAGGTCTAGCCAACACCTCAACACATCATCCATACACTTCCCTATTACTTGTTTGACCATTTGACTACCTTCCTTTTCAACCCAAACACAACACTAAGAATATAATCCTTTAGTGCCCTTCAATGTTGGAAAAACAATTGCAATCCAAACATAAATTATAAGTAGGAATTGTTGGAAAAATAGGATCGCAGAGCAATAAAATAAAAAAAAATGCGGAAATAAAACACAAAATATACACAATACAATAAAGACACAAATATACGTGGTTCACCTAGTGTGGGCTATCTCCACCAGAGAAGTTTTCCAAGTCCTTCCTTTATATTATCCAACAAATGAAGGGATACAACCTACAACACACCCATTGTAACTTCCTCTTCTTTCTCTCATAGTCTCCTCTCTCATAATACAATATTCACAATGATACATAGCCGCAATACATTTCCCTCATAAAATAGGGTTTCCTTCTAGGGAAAAAAATCCTAACATAAATTCTACCATTAGAGGGTTTCTAGGGGCCTGTTTGCCCCCGGGCCCCGCAGGGGGATATCCCCCCCTACAAATCTGCCACGTGGAGGGGTGTACATTTTTCCAGGGTGTAAAGTATTCATGGGGTATAAACACAACTGAAAAAAAAACCTTTGAATCAGGAAGACAATCAGGCTCCACAACCAACAATCTCCCACTTGGAGGCTGATCTCAACAACTCCACCGCTGTTGTATCTGGTGGACTATGATACTTATTCAACCTGGAAAATTTCTCATATTCACCTTCATGCTTGAAGACCAACTGAAAATGAGCAGGAACTCAGCTTCTCCCTGGTTCCTCCCTTTGTTATCATGTCTGCAGGATTCTGGCTAGTGTGTATCTTTTCTAACTTCAAATGTCCATCTTCCAAGACGAATCGTATGAAATGGTACCTGAGTAGTATATTCTTAGTATTCAAATGGAAGGATGAGTTCTTTGCATGATGAATGACACTCTCACTATCACAATACAACCTTATATTCTCTTTCTTCTTTCCCAATTCCTCCATAAACCGCTGTAACCAAATCATCTCTTTACTAGCCTCTGTAGCAACAACATACTCTTCCTCTGTTGTTGAAATAGAAACAACCTTTTGCAGTTTTTAAATCCAACTTACTGTTATTCCAACTAGAATAAAAACATACCCCATGGTGCTCCTCTTTCTATATTTATCACCTACCATATCCGAATCAACATATCCCTATAACCAACATGTAATCTCATACTCCTTGCATGCTCCATGATTGTCTTGTTCATCCTTTTCGACACACCATTTTCTTGTGGTGTTCTTGGAACTGTCTTCTCTCTACGAATCCCATAGTATGAACAGTAATCATCAAACTCCTTGCTTCAATATTCACCTCCATTATCTGATTTGAGACACTTCAACCTTTTTCCTATCTCATTCTCAACCAAATCTTTCCATTTCTTAAAAGTATCAAAAACATATAATTTTTGTCGAATGCAATAAACCCAAGATTTTCTAGTTGCATCATCAATAAAAGTAACATAATAACGAGAGACACCAGGAGATGATACATGAGCCGGTACCCATACATTTGTATGCACAATCTCTAACCTTTCACTCTTTTTTTCTTTTCCGACTCTGAGAAATATCACTGTCTTTTGTTTTCTATAAACACAATGCTCACAGAAATCCAAATCAATTTGTTTAATATCTGGCAACAAATTTATTTTGTGAAGTATCTACATCCCCTTCTCACTCATGTGTACAAGCCTATGATTCCACAGTGTTTTATACACTCCTGTAGAAGCTAAAGAGATAGAAGAGTCAATATTACTAGTACATAAATACAATGTACCTACCTTCTCTCCTTTTTCTATCACCAATGATCCTTTGGTGACCTTCCACACCTTATCTGTAAATATAGATATACAACCTTCACTTTCCAACTGCCCTATTGAAATTATATTTTTCCTTAGATATGGAATATGTCTTACTTCTTTCAACAACCATTGACTTCCATTCCTTTGCTTTATTTTTACCTTTCCCATTCCAACAATTTTTCATGGTGCATCATCACCCAAATGAACTTGTACAAAATCACCTTGAACATAATCTAGAAAATGTTTCCTATGGGGTGTGGCATGAAATGAATCCCCTGAATCTACTGCCCAAGAATAAAAAATATTATCTATAGAAAGAATCAAAGCATCTTGTAACATATCACATGTTATATTTGATTCATGATTTTTCTTTTGCTTGTCCATCTCTTTGTTTCTTTGAAGCTCTGCAATCTTTCTTCAGATGTCCTTTCTTTCCATAATTCCAACACTCTATCTTTCCGAGTCTAGATTTGGATCCACCCTTCCTAGAATTCTCTTGTATCCCTAAGCCCTTTCCTCTATCCTTTTGTCTTCCCCTGTTCTCCATGTTTAACACATTATTTGATGTCTCACCTCTGATTTTTTGTTGCATTTCCTCACTAAGGATAACACCAACAACATCATCAAATTTTATATTGTTTGAACCAGAGACATAGTTACTTATATCCATGACCAAGCCATTCCAACTTTCTGGAAATGAGCACAAGATTATAAGAGCCCTGACCTCATCATCAAAGTCCACTTTTACATAAATTAGTTGATTAGTAACCGTATTAAATTCATTTAAATGATATTCAATAGACCCACCTTCTGACATCTTCATATTAAATAATCTCTTCATTAGCAATACCTTATTGGATGACGATGGTTTTTCATATAGTTTAGCCAATGCATCCATAAACTACTTCATTGTCTTTTCTTTCAAAATATTGAAAGCCACCGACGCTTCCAGGCTCAGTCGTATTGTTCCTAGTGACTTGCTGTCAAGAACCTCCCATTCTTCGTCCTTCATGGTTGTCGACTTCTTTTCTATTCCACCCAATGGTAGGAATAGATCCTTATGATATAATTAATCTTCCATCTGTATCTTCCATAACTGGTAGTTTTGGCCGTTAAATTTCTCGACACTAAACTTTCCATCTTCCTCCATTGCTCCCAATTGAACCAGGAACCATCTTTTCCTGTGAGTTACCTTTCGCTCTGATACCAATTGTTAGAAAAATGGGATTGAAGATAAATAAAATAAAAACAAATGCGAAAATAAAACACAAAAGATACACAATACAATAGACACATATATATGTGGTTCACCTAGTGCAGGCTACACCCACCAGAGAAATTTGTCAGGTCCTTCCTTTTTATTATCCAACAAATGAAGGGATACAAACTACAACACACCTGCTGTAACTTCCTCTTCTTTCTCTCACAATCTCCTCTCTCAAACACAACACCAAGAATATAATCCTTTAGTGCTATTCAGTGTTGGAAAAACATAAATTATAAGTAGGAATACCATTGGAGACTTGTGTAGCATTATATCATTTCCATATCCAACCAAATTATGGCCTCACACATGGATAATTATGATAACATTCACTTATGTAACAATATTATATCTCCTGACTTGATGTGGTTATTATCTCATAGTCAACACAATCCCGATACACTATAATTTCATATGAGCACATTCAAAAGTTAAACAACATTTATAAATATCCTAGGCCTTCAACCTTTACCACACCAAATGGTATATCATTCCCATGAATGCATTCAAATCACACAATAATGCCACTTTATTTAAATTCAAACCAAGAGAATTCTTACCTAAATTTCCTTTAACATTTTTGCATCATAAGCACAATAAAATCATACCTGCATGGCAATCATTAATTTATTTGATGCTACCTGATTAGTTGGTATCTTGTAAAATATCACAAGATTTATTTATAAACCTCTTCTTCAACATTTTACCATTCCAATATTTTCTTCATATAGATAGCTATCATATGAAACAAAATCATCAACACTTTAGACATACAATAAACTCCTTCCTAGGCAAAAAAATTATCATTAGCCACATTCAACTATCATATATAACAATATACTACTCTTAGTATACAACATGTTCAAACATTTTCACATGAAGTAATGCATATCTATATGCACCAAGAATTCATTCTCAACATGCCCATGGGTGCATATGCATTCTAGTTTCTTGTACTATATGTGATTGTCCTACTGGCCATATCATAATTGATGTTATAGAAATTGCATTAACCTCTTTAAGTATTTCTATCTCCCTTTGTTTTTCTTAATTCTCATTAGATTCTTATAGTCTTGTGTGCTCTTACTTTGATCATTGTGCATTATTAGCCACTTTTTTGAGCACTTTCCATCCAAGTCCCACTTGGTACCTTTACATTTCTAGCCATATATCATACTAACTTTAAATGTTTAACATCTACTTCCTCTTCTGGTCAACCTCACCCAATTTTGTCTTGCCTGAACTCTTCAACACGTGTGGTGCCTATACCATTCTCTTCTTCCTCCTTGGTTAATTGGGCCTCAAACTAAATTCCTTAGTCAACATGCCAACATATTTTAATGTTTCATATATGTATTCTTTATTTTTCATCCCATTATACATTGGTAATGCACTCAATACCCTTGGAATGAACTCAACATTTTCTATGTAATGCTTCATTTTTGAGTCCCCATATTAATAATGTATTTTTGTTATTAGATGAAAGGTCAGAGTGCATAAACAATTAAAAGAGGCTAGAGTTCCTAGGAAATGTAATACATTGATCATTATTAATAATAAAATACATCGCCGACTGTAAGACGGAAAAAGGAAAAGAGTTATAGGGGGATATGATTCCACGAGAGAGGGGGGGGAGGCTAAAGGGGCTAAGTCTTTTTTTTATTATTATATTTTATTTATCGATCTTGGTGGTAATTGAAAAGAGTGATTACATGAGCTTCTTCGGGAAAGGCCATGCGGTTCTTGATCTCCAAGTAAATATATAAACCCCTTCTGTGGGTTTGTTATAACAATTTTTTCCTCACTCCATGCATCTTGCTTGGATGGCCTTCGATTTCCCTCTACAGACTTAAATTCCCATTTTTCACTCCAGAGCTAAAAATACATATTTTTGTACATATACACCACCTACCAGTTAGACAATGCACGTATACACAGATTGCTCCACTACAACCCTGGTACATCAGTTTTGGTGCTAAAAAATAAAAAAATATGTTGGGTTTCCATGCCATGTCACGTGATCCATGATCCTTGAACTTCCATATACTGGAAATGCTCTGATTTGACCCTTCAACTCCATTTGGAGGCTATAAATTGAGCCATATCCAAGCCTTAAAAAAAATTCAACATTGAGAGCAAAGATACTCTAGAGAAATTTCACTTCATATTGAGTCTGCATCCCTTTGTCCTTGAAAGTTTGAACTTCTTGTGTTCAACACCCAAGATCTTCTTACCTTGTGATGGAGAACTTCATTGACTCCTACTCGTGAGCTTGACTTTGTGGAGGATTGAAGTGGTGGAGGCCTAGTTGGAGGGACTTAGTTTCTCGATTCTGATGTGTCATTATAGAAGTTTGTCACCTATGTACTTATGTTGATTACATTAATATAAATACTCTTTTCTCATCCAATTGATAACTTGAAAATATTTGAATTAATTTCCATGGGAGTATTTGTTATGTATGCTATTAGATTATGTTAATTTATATGCTAACATTATATATCATCACCACATGCTTTTGTATCTAGGTTGTTGAGGACAAGTTGCCGGTATAAAGTTTTAGGTCATGTGCTCAACGATGGTCTTCTTCGAATCTCCAGACGAGGTAGGATTCTATCCTTCTCTTGTTAGAATTTCATTTATATAGGATATTTGAGATTAGAGTTGTTTTCTGGGTGTCATTTCGTCTGTTTTGGTTTCCCCTAGCCATAGAGAGATTTTCCTCGTAACAAAATTGGTGAATCCACTAGGGAATATCTCCTTTTTGGGCTATTGGGTGTTTTTTATCCTTGATTTTCTCTCTATTTTCCTGAGTTTCTGTGTCTCATGTTTCTTGACAACTTGTATTTTTCCTTGCATCTTAGTTTCTTGGCTTAACCCTTTCCCTGGAAGTATAATTTTTGGCATACGCAGGTTTTCCCTTGACAATTGCATACATATGCGAGATCTCTATCTTTAGGGAGCGTAGATACGCGTATGTTCCCTGTACAGTCACGTACACCATATCTTAAGTCTTTTTGGATGTGTTTGGTGTTTGCTGGGTGAGTTTTACTAGTTGTTGAGACTTCTTGGGTCCTTATTCTCACTGTTAAGTGCCTACAGAGTGATAGGAAGCAGTTTTATTGTTGAATATTTGGGCGAAGTCTTTTCTTGTCATTTTTCCCATTTTTTGTGCTTGCATACTATTCTGAGTAGTTGCTTCTTGGTATCCTCATTGGCTTGTCTCTTTTTTCTTGCAGTAGGGCCTGCATGTGAGGTTTTTATTCAGTCCTTTCATTTTCTTTTTATTATATCGAAAATACAAAAATATTTACTTTATTTCATTTTACTTATGGCATTTGCACTTTTGGTTACTTCACATTGATTTTGATATATTCGAAAAGATTGGACTTCATTGAACTTGTAGAGATTACATTGTGGAAATAACATTTAGAAGCATAACATCTCTTTGAAATTCAAGACTAGTGCTTATCGGTGTTTTTATATTTTCTTATTTTTATATATGTTGAGTCATAATACCATTAGTTTCACGATCGCACCTATTGAGTAAGAAGAATCCATTAAAATTAATGCAGAATAATTAAAATTGATTAGAAACAATTTTATTTTTCAGGGTACACAAAAAAGTATAGGAGCTAGGGTCTTGGAATAGGATTTTTTGAGTAACCTTCTCCAAGGCTATAAAATTGAACGTATGTGTCTAAATAGGGAGTGGTGAAACCAATTATATAATTGGTGTACTCAGGAGGCTCCACTCACACCGGATTTAAGCACGAGTTCACGCGAAGTTGGTTGCAGAGATAGCCATCTAATACCTTCCTAACATCAGAGATATTTCTATGGTTTTATTCATATTTGGGGGTCTCACTAGTTCCCTTACCTCCGTGAGAGGTGATGCTTTCGAGATTTCGATCTTTTCTACCCTTCCCATATGGTGGATTCAACTTGTAGCTTCTCACCTGAGCATTGGTTATATCATGGTGACTTTAGTTTCATTACATAGGTAGCCACATAGGTTACTTGCAGGGGTTATTCTACAGGTACCCTGAGTTAGATAAGGGTCAGACAACACACATACTTTAAGGAGGATTTTCTATCCGGAGGGATCTGACTGAATGTGCTATGAATCCTACAAGGGTCCTTATAACTGATTCTGACACCTCCACTCTATTGTTGTGGAATCTTAGGTCCCTCTTGGGCGAGGAATACCTACTCTAGTTCAGGAAGTCCCTTTCAACCATCATATCATGTTTGTGTGCATTGGATTTTATCTTTATTTAGGAGTTTTCTCTCTAATTTTTAGTTGTCCTTATGATTTTGTATTGTGTATTGAGTTTTGACTGCTATGGTTAGTGGAGCCCATATGACTCCCTCACCTAGTGCTACCTAGCCCATGGTCTCTGCTCAGTCCATGGGGATGAATTCTTTTTTATTTTCGAGTGGTACATTGAATCACAGTCCTCAGTCAATGCCTTGGGCCTCTAATACTTTCTCTTTTGGTATGCCAGACATGACTCCGCACTTGTCATCCTCTGTTTCTTCATCTTATGTGAATCCTAGTTTTATGTCTGGGGGAACAATGCCTCCTTATTCTCCCTTTTTATTTGGTGGGGGTCGTATCCCTCAATCAAATCATATGGTAGAAGGTTAGAATCATCCTTCCTCTGGACCCAATCCTAGCTTCACTTTTCCAGGATAAATTGATCAAATGGGCGGTCCTTCTACTTCTTACATACCCTCCATCTATCCTTCTTCCATCATGTTGATTCCTATGAACACTTTTCTTATGGAGAACCCCCCTCTGTCCTCTATTGTTCCATCCAAAGGGATGTAATTTTATAGTATGGGAAACCCCTTGCATGGAGTTCCTTCATTTGGGGGAAACATATATCCTCACATGAGTAACCCATATCATGTCGTTTTCTCCTCGCAAGCGGCTTCCTTAGTGATGATTCCCTTACAACCTTTTATGAATCAGTTGGGAGGAGGATACTAACCTACTAGGAAGGGTCATGGTGTATACCAGAACCCAAGGGGAATTTAAGTCTACATAGGGAAATGGAATGCCATCCAAGAAAGATGCATGGAGTGAGGTAAAATTTGCTATAACAAATGCTCCCTAATGTGTGAGGATAGAGGAGTATCTATGATGGCCAAAATATATTATAATTACCAAAAGTGGAGTAATGAAGACACAACTGGAAGTAATAGTTACTCATAAGAATATTACAATCCATAATGACTTTGTACACATGGCTGCCAATCTGAATTACACTGTAGATCTATGTGTATATATATCAAATAGTTGTTCATGGCCATCAATAGGAAATACAAAGTGGACATATTCCATAGGCTATCATAATCACGAACAAGACACGGTTGAGTCTAGTATCAAAATCAATTGAAGATATATGTATACAATGGAGTAAAATATAATCTTCCATGATCACTGAATTCATATAAGTACTAGTCCAATGAAGGACAACAACAGATATGGGGTGCTGCCACTATGACACTAGCAAATTTGGGTCATTTTGTGACGGCTATTTCGACGCTCTTGTGACGTTATGTCATGGATATTGTGATGAATCTTGAGTCTCCAAAATGTCGTTTCATGTGACGTGGAATGTGCGATGAACCTTGATTAACGTCACAAGAGTGAAAACAGTAAGGACATTGTCACAATTGCGACAAAAAAATAAATACCATCGCCAATACGACTAAGTAAAGAAATCATTGAAAGAGCGACACAGTAGGGAAATCGTCGCACACTCGACAATATAGGAAAAGTAAGCCAAAAAATTGCGAAAAAATAACTTTCGAAGAGTTCGTCGCACTTACGACAAACACAGTATATATAGCGATGAAATCACTATACAATTTTCGTGGTTTGTACAACAAGTTCGTCGCAAAAATTGTACCGATCGTCGCACTTGAGACGAAAATGATCGCGATTTGTATAGAAAATTCATCGTAGGATTTGTTTCGGTCGTCACAAGTGAGACGAAAACTGTTGTTATTTTTATAGCAAATTCGTCGCAGTATTTCTATGGTTCGCCGAACTTGCGACAAACACTTTTGTGGTTTGTATGGAAAATTTGTCGCAGGATTTGTTCCGGTCGTTGCAAGTGAGACGAAACCTATCGTATTTTGTGTAGTGAATTCGTCACAGGATTTCTATGGTTCATAGAAATTGCGATGAACACTTCCATGGTTTGTATGGAAATTTTTTCGCAGGATTTCTATGGTTCATCGAAATTGCGACAAAAACTATTTATTTAAAAAAAAAATTATTTTTGAGAAAAAAAAATAATATTTTATTTTTGAAGAAAGGGGGCATGTATTGGAAGAATATTATAGGCTATGAAGTTCATTATATTATTGAAAACATTTCATGAAGGGAAATTCTCTGAAGTAAATAAGGTATGGGTAGATCGCTCTGCATGTGATCAAGCACCATCTAGTTTTGATTTCAAGAGTACAAATATGGAGTATCACATCCAATCAAGAGTTACCCTCAGATATTTATAGTTAGTTTATCAATTAATATCAATAGGCCCTCATCTATATTTAAAAATTCAAGTATACTAGAATAGAGAATGCCTTTTGTTGAAAGAATTATCTGAAGGTCTTATTTTCACATTCAAGGGGGCATTAACCTAGGAGGAAGAGTGCTCCATTAAGTTGGGTTTTTTATGGTTATACTAAGACATCTAGAGAAGATGTCTTGTCCAATAAAGACAAGTTCTAGTTGTAGAATCACTTAACATAGTGAAAAGAACATATTTTGATGAATGTTTGGCATAGGAGAAATTCAATGAGTCAACCAAAAGATATATATGTAACCATATACATTTGATATGGATATGTTGTTAAAATAGATAACATATACATATCAAATATATTCATATGTGTGATATTTACTAAACATATAAGTTGTAAGGTTGACTAAGCTCATCATGAGAGGCATTGAAAAACAAAGGCTTCTATATTCTCCTCAGAATTTTTAGGATTTTTATGGCTCCCTAAGAAGGTTTATCTCTAGATGCATTCATGGATTTTCATCACAGTTGGTTTTATTAATATTTAAATATTATCCACATTCCAAATCTTGTGGGAATCTTTAAAATGAAGGGCCATTCCATTTATTGGGAATATTTAGAAATATCATTCTAAGTCCAAATCTTGTGGGAATCTAGTTGGGCAAGGCCATGGTTTCTAACATAAGGAGGGTTTTCCTAGGGGGATAATAGTAAGTCCTATCATTTCATTTCTAGACAGATGAGGACAAGGAATTTGTTTGAATTGGGTTGACTTCTCTAAACTGATGCTTCAAGAAAAGTAAGAGAATAAAATGCTCAATGAATGTTTGGAAGGAAAAGACTTACTTTATTAAACACAACACACCAATGCACCATTACTCATAATTAGTGATGAATCAATATACAATGTTCAAGGTGAAACTTTCTAAGTAAAAAGTACATATTCATTCACAAGATAGTCGTCATTTAGCAAATTTCATATGTGCAAGAAGTGAAGCATGAACAAGTACTTCTGAAACATTTAAGCATGAAATTGGATCTTTATGATAGCAATGAAATAGAGCATCATTGTAAAAAGTTCATAACCAATATAAGTTTGCATCCATTCAAAAGTATATGCCATGACACACATGAAGTGTCACTATTATAAAGAGAGAATAAGGCAACGAGCTCAATGTAATAACTTTAGAAGAAATACAATTCTACCAGATTAGCAAATTTCATTATTATATGTCAATGCACAAAAATTATATCATTAACCGAACTTATCATTCATTCATCAACACTCTGAAATTAATCTGTTTCTCATCATACAATATAAATCAATTCTTTGGAACCATGATTGTAGCATGAATCGACCCTCTCAACTAGCAAACAATATAATGTTGCACTGTTTGGGTAGATTGTTTGGGGTGGTTAGGGTAGGAATGTATCATGGTCAACCAACCAAGCCAAAAGACATGCAAACAGCACAACAAAATATGGTTGACAAACCTTCATACAATAGTGAAAGGAGGCAACGATTGGACTAATTACAAGGTCCTTTGGAATTCATTAACATGTTTTGGCTTCTTTGGGATGTGGAAAACAAGGTGTCATAAAAACATTGCAAGACATCAACACTTTAATAACCATTGAAAGTGGAATACTTCTGCAGTTTTATGACAGTCCTGGATAGAGTTTTGGATAACCCATAGGAGGTAAGTTCATTATATATATATATATATATATATATATATATATATTAGCAAAAACAATTAAAATTTTATTTTTGAGAAAAAAAAAATCAAATTTGATTTTTGAGCCAATTATAGAAGGTGCTACGATTTCACACTAAATAGGTCATCCAAGTGAAGTTGTTGAGCCAATTATAGAAGGTGCTATGATTGCACACTAAAGAGGTCATCCAAGTGAAGTTGTTTCTAGCTAAATTTTTCATGTTACCGCTTAAACTCTTGCCAAAGGAAAGTCC
>WSFP011408928.1:0-24955 GCA_009831015.1 Picea engelmannii
GTGAGCACCTGATACACAATTGAATGATGTTATCATAAGTTTCTTGATAAATGTCACCCTTTCCCATTAGATTCAATGTTTCTACCCATTCATCTTTCATACCCTTAATCAGAGTTGCCTTAAGTACTTCACCTGGTAATGTACCATAGGGTGATCTTTGTAAATTGTACCAAAATCTCTCAACATATTCTTCTAATGATTCATTTTCTTTTGCAGTCATTTGAAAGATTTCATCTTTCAGGTCTTTAGCTTTACAATAATCCTGATATTTTGTCAAGAAGGCCTGTTTCATCTCATATAATGAGTTTATAGTTCCGCCCCCTAATCCCATAAACCAGCATAGATCCGCTCCTTTCAAAGTGGAGGGGAACAATTTTAATTTTTGGGGTTCAAAGGTGTAATCATACCCTCTGCATAAGACATCAAATTCAAATAAGAATGCGTCTGGGTCTTCTGAGATCAATCCATGGAAGGTTGGCAGGTTCTATAGGGGAATTGCCTTCATGGGGGCATTGGCAATTGGATCAACTATCGAATATTCCAATGTGGAAGTCTAGGGACGTTGTTGATTTGATTGTGCCATTTGATCGAAAACGTGCCATAAATATTCAGGGATTTCTTGATCCGGGTATTTTATTCTAGGTGTTTGATTATCTGACCCTCTAGGGGATTTGATTGCACTCCCTCTATCTGGGATTTCAGGTATGCCTTCTTCTTTCACAAGAGATTCAGAATCAGGGGTGGTGATGGATTTGCCTTGGCAACCCCACTGGTTTCTCCTTCTCCTTCCTCTAGATTATGAGAATTTCCCTCTTCTAAAGGGGTGAGAGGTGGAAGATTTGTGCTCTGAAAGATTTTCTCAGCCCCTTCAATTTTGATGTGAATATCAACGTGGGTTGTAGTTGGTGAGACTGCTACCTAAGGGATTCAGGTAGATCCTTTCCTAGGTCCAACCGAAGCTTGAGATTCGGCTTTTCGGATGATGTCGTCTATGAAAGTGCTTCTCCTAGGGAGCACTGGGCCCTGGGCTTTGGTAATTTTTGGTGGGGGTTTTGGTTTTTCAAGATCTTTCTTCTTAGTCATACACACTTCACGCAAAAATAAATTCAAGAAAGAAAACACCTATGAAACCTCTTAATGCGTCAACTGGAGATAGGTGTTGGCATACGCATATTACTTATTGCCTGCGTAGGTTCTTACCTTCCGTCTTCAATACCTCATCCTCTAGAGGCACAATCTATGCTACCTTTGACATTCTCCCCGACAATGACACCAAAATGTTGGGCTCTAAAGATGTCCTAAAAAAAACCTTAGTCTAACATTAATTTATCAACCTGAGGATTCGTCTTTTATCTCAAGAACACCAACAAAGTCTATGCAGATAGCTTGTAGAGGCCAAAATCACGTAGCTAAAGAAAACCTGAGTTTATCCACAATCAAGTTCCTCAAATGTTCATTTAAAGATTCCGAGATTAAGATCTTACTTAACAGAATTGAAATCTAATTGCTAACATGATGTGAATGAAAAGGAACTAGCTAACCTGCTAAATTCATTTTACTGAAAAGAAATGATTGAATCTGAGTAAAGACTTGCAGAATTAACTATTAACTAGGAATCAAATTGGTGGAAAGGAAATAGCGAATTATCCTAATGGAAAGAAACTACAATTGTAATCTAATCGTAAGGAACAACAAACATAACTGAATGGAAAGGAACAACAATTGTAACTTTAACTGAAAGGAACGAAAATTGTAACCTATTCAAAAGGAACAACAAATGTGAATCTTAAGTAAAAGGAACAACGCGTATGAAAACGTGAGGAACTGTCAAGCAGAAAAATACAGTAATGGAAATTGGAATCAACAATCATTAACACTCAAGAGAGATATCTATCTTCTGTATGCAAACCATATGAAATCATTAACATGCTTATGCATTTAACTATTGTGAAAGGGAATTGAATCGTAAAACAAAAAACAAATTGATTGTAACAACCCTAAGTATTTAATCAATTGTCATGGTTTAAATAATTATTTAATGTATATTAGTTTAATTAATTATCCTAGTTAAATATTTGTTGAATGTGAATTGGTTTAATTAACTAATTAATTAATTTAATGATTAAATCTCTGTTTAATAAAATCTAGTTTAATAAATTATTAATTATTATTTTGTATCGAATGATGGAACCATTAAAGAGAAAGGGGATAAGGTGGTTGGCATTGAATGGAGGGATAAGGTGGGTGAGTCTTAATGAAAGGGAGAAGGCGTTGAATGAGAGAGGGGGAAAGGAGGATAAGAGGAGGGAAAAACACTCGAGAATGGACTTTTGGGATTTTTGGGAGAGAGCATCATTTTGAGAGAGGAGAGGATTGTATTGTTGGTTTGGGGATGGAGTAGCTTGCTGGAGGATGATACTGGTTTTTTCTTGAGGAACTTGTTGGAGTTTGGTGGACTGAGATAGGGGGCACCTGTTGCTGGGATTTTGGGCTCGGGGGCTAGGAATCCTTACTAGCTAGGAGGTTAGTCGGTTTTGGGCAGAGCATCAGGCAGAGTTGGAGAACAACAATAACATCAATTAGAGGTATGAATTTTCATTATTATTCTGTGTTATGTGGTTTATTATCAATATGATGAATATGTGGTTTGTTATGATGCTGAATATGTGGTTTATTATGATGCTGCTCATAAATTTTAATTATGCTGAATAATGAATGGTTAAAAAGTTAGGATAGCATTTCTCTATTTTAACTTATGTTTTATAAGGCTTTGTTGGAAGAGACCTTACACATGGTATCAGAGCCCTAGTTTAAAAATTTGGACCAGGGCCTACCCACCTACCCAATTTAGGAATGGAACTGTTCCCACCGAGAAATTTAAACAATCCCCACCCATAAATTTAAACAACTTCTAATTAGTTATATTGAAACCCTGAATAAATTGTTCAGGGTAAATATATATTGAAATCATCTCTGAAAACCTGCAACCTGAAAACCTTGAGAGAGGGGCCCTAAAACCCTTTATTTAGATATAAATCTGGGCCTGAGGGCCAAGCTCCAGCTCCAGCTCCACCTAAATTGGAAGCCAAGGACACATTTTTTTTTATATACAGATCTATATATATAAACATTATGCACATTGAAAGTAAAATAGTATAATATTCTACACAGTGAAAGTATTAAGTGAATTTTAACACTTGCTTCAAATAAACAAACAAATAGTTATATATATATATATATATATATATATATATATATATTCTGCCCATGAGACTTAAAAAAAGAAGAAGAGAGTACTATACTTGTATAATTATTCAAAAAGGAAAAGAGAAACCAAGAGTTGTAACATGGCCAAACTTGCATACCTTTTGTTCTCTTATCCAATTGGTGGGTACCGGTGGAAAGTTACAAAAGGTTATCCACACATTTGGTTGTAAATGACATGAAATGGCTTTAACAGAAACATTAAACTTCAGTACATGATATGCTTCTTATCATCACAACCATCAAATATCAGTCTAATTCACCAAATCATCTCTAATATTTTTCTCTCTTTTATTGATTTGGTGGGTATTGGTGAAAATTTATAAATGGCTAAACAAAAATTCTAGCATGATTGACATGAAATGGATTTTACTCAAATGTGAAACTACAGTGTAAAATCACAGCCATCAAATATCAATCTAATTCACTGGAACATCTCTATAATTTTTACAAGCTTTTTCTGCCAAAAAAATAAAAAATAAAAAAATATTTGTATGGAATGACACATTGATTTCTTTTGTTTTCAAGTGCATTTCCATGTAAAATGCAATGTAATTGCTTATGATCTAGATAGACTGCATAATAGGAACCATCTAAATAACTTAGAAATATCTTTCATGCGATTCATCTTACAAGTTCTGTGCATAATGGCCCTTTCAAGCGATGCATTCTGCCCAAGATTTTCTAAATATATGTATATGATTTTCTATATATATATATATAGGAATAAACATATATAAAATATATGTATTAATAACTAATAAAAAAATAAAAAATTAAAAAAAGAAGAAGAAGGAGAAGATATATATAATAAAGTGTATATACAAAATAAGAAGTAATGGGCTCGAGGCCCAATATAAAGAATCTAATTTCATGCCACATATATGAACCAAGTCAACACAACAAATTAAATCACTCGACACACCAGTGCCGATACAAGTCAAGGAGAAGGGAGGAGCCCACGATGGGCATAGTTTGCACAACATGTATCCATTATTGGGCTCGAAGGCCCAACCTCCATTTATCCATGCTAAGCACCCGAGGGCCATACCAGGTACCCAACACAACACAACTAAAAAAAAAAAGATGTAGTAGGCCAAAGAACAAGCTCATAATTCCCGAGCTAGCGTGCAACAACCATACAACACACAAGCTAACGCACCAAATCCCAACGGCCAAGACCACGCGCCAAGCCACGAAAGAGGAGCCCACAATGGGTGCTTCAGTTCAATACGCAGGCCCAATCTCCAAGTCTTCCAACTATCAAGCTAAGAACCTGCCTTAATAGATATCAACAAAAGCTAAGCCATTTATTACAGGCTGAAGACCAAAGTCGCATAACATGAAAACCTACACGAGGCACTATGAAGGTAGTCTACAAGGGAGCCAAAGTAATGCATTGCACATCCACAAGTGAAGGTCTAAGTCCAAAAGAAAAACCGAGCCCAACCCCACTCGAAATGTCTCGTCCCCAACCTACAACTCAGCACCAAAACCATCAAGGGAAGAGCCCACAGGCCGAAGCTACCAAGCACCAAACAAAAAAAATCATAAAAAGAAAAGGGTAGCCACGAGGGGCAGCGTTTTATCACTGCGCGTCCAAGCCCACACAACCAAAGAACTACATGACCAAGCCCACACAACCATTAATCCTTCATTACTTGCACCCCAAACAAAAAAAAAAGAAGAACATAATAAACTTCCTTCTGGCTTTCCTGAGCAGCCCACTGAACCGATGAGAACTCCCTTGAGCTTGTAGGCACCAGGGTCGGGCTCGTAGCCTCCAATCCTTGAGTTCGTAGGCATCAAGATGGGCCGAGCAGAGGGATGGCCATGGCCGCCGACCTCATCCTTCACCTCTGCTGAGCGTTTGACAAAAAAAATGAAATGGAAAGGGGAGAGAGGATAGGGTTTGAAGAGATAAGGATGGAGGAGATTAAGGTTAAGGGATGAGCGTCGGGGGGGAGGGGGCACGTGGGCCTCATGCGAGGACCCACTTCCCAACTTTAGATTTTATTTATTTTTATTTTATTTATTATTTTAATTCTTTTATTTAATTTAATTGTATTTTAATTGTTATTTATTGTTATTATTATTTAAATAATAATAATAATAATAAATTTAATTATTATTATCTTTTAATTAAGGTTTAAACTATCATTGTTTAATTTAGTTTAAATGTTAATTATTTAATAATAATAATAATAATATTTAAATTTAAATATATACAAGGTGATAACTAATTAATGTGAATAATCATGGTGATTAATTAATTTGATTGGTTAATTAAATTAGGGATTAATTAAGTGATCAATTAGGTTCTTAAGTAGGATACCAACAATAATATTAAAATTTCTCGATTAACCCAATGCGTTGATTAACGCGACTGAAACTTAGGTTAAAAGTTTAATCTAGAATTTTTCTTTTTTTAATGTTGATTAATTAAAAAAAAAAATTCACCTTACTTAGTTTTAAAGAATTTTTTTATAGACTTAGACCAAGATAAGCGGGAGGGGACTTCATGCACACTAGGAAGGTAAGTTAGAGAAATTGGCGAGTGTGGTGCGATGCTAGCGTAGCTACAAGGCGAGGGAGTCAGTAGTTTCCTTAGGAGAAAACATCGAGCTTAGAGGCTTTCGACCCTGACCTAGCCACTTCCCCTAAAGAGAGTAACGTTTGTTTACAGACAAGTAAAAAAAAAAACTTACGCCTAACCCTGTTTTCAAGTTTAAGTTGCGCAAATGTGAATTTCCTTAGACTCTCCCTGACAACCTTTTGGTTGATGTAGATTTAATTATACAGGATGGTTAGGACTCGAGGAAATCAAGGCAGAGGGGCATCATTGCAGGGACCGCCAGCGCCGCCACCACCATTGCCTGAATTAACTCTCATTTTGCGCTCTTTGGAGGCCATAAATGAGACTTTAAAGGGGCATCAACCATCAGGGATCGAAGTGGAGCCCCCACCATTTGGAATGGGTAATCCTGAAGTGTTGAGGGATTCAGGGGGAGGGATTCCACCCGAAGACATCACTAGAGAACTGCAGAAGATTAAACTTCCAGAGTTCACCGAGGGTCATTCCAGTGAATACACAGAGGCATGGTTGGAAGGAATTCCAAGATGTTTCACCTTAAGAGACTATGCTTCCACATCAAAGGCGAAGATAGCGTTTTTTCAGTTGAGAGATAGTGCCTTGAATTGGTGGGGAAACCTGGAGAGGTAGTTGCACCTTACCCCAGACACCGTCTCTAGGGAACTTTTTGAGCCAGCTTACTACGAGGAACAATAGGTGGGAGCATTTCATGCTCTAGTACAAGGAAACATGGCCATGGAAGAGTACGAGATCAGGTTCATGGAATTGGTGAAATATGTTTCATACATGGATAATGATCAACGACAAGCAGAACACTTTGTCTATGGGTTAAACCCTAAGATAAGGGCCATGGTGCGGATGTGGAAACCGTCTTCAGTAGCAAAGCGGTTGAAAATGCATGTTATGCTGAGGAACACATGAACTTAAATGGAGGTACGAGATTGACCTTTTCGCATCATCCTGGATTTGTGGGGAAGGCCCCTAGGACCTTCTCCAGGGGAGGGAGCTCCAGACCACCTCCATTTGGTATTATAGTTGCACCAAGGAAATTCGCCATAGGTATTTCAATGGCAGCGAGTGCAACATCCCATTCATCACCAACGATGCAGGTAGGTCCACGACCATCCCTAGGAGCAGCTGGTAGGGGCAGGGGTTCCAGGGGAAGGAACTCATTTTAGAGACCATCACAAAGCAGTACGCAAGTTCAATCTTGTGTTACATGTTGGGGATGTGGAGGACCCCATTACCAGCGTGACTGCCTAGAGTTGCGAGCATGATTTGTGCATAGAGAAGGAAAGGCCCCAATGGGGAGGGCAAGTGGAAACCACCAGATATATGCATCAGTTAATAATCGCCAAGTAGAACATCAATCCATGGTGGTGGAGTCGTTAGGTACGCTAAATCATATCAATGTTAAAATTTTATTTTATTCTGGTGCTACAAATAGTTTCATTTCACCATATGCATTAGAAAAGAGTGGGTTGGCAACCTATGAACACAATGAATTTAAACAAGTTGACATGGCTTTGGGGGAAAAACAAGCGGTAGGACCTAGCGTTGATAATTGTTTAGTATACCTGGGAGTGTGTACTACCAGGTTGAAGGTATACGTCACTGTTCTCGGGACATATGACCTAATCATTGGAATGGATTGGTTAGAATCACATTGAGCTATGGTGGATTGTTTCGCAAAAATGGTGCTTTGTTTTGACGACGAAGGAAGGTCAGTAGAGATCCAGGGTGTACGGAGAAAGGTGTCTCTGCACTTTATCTCAACTATGAAGGTTAAGCAGTGAATGAGGCAAGGTTGTCAGCTTTATGTTGTGGAAGAAGTGAATGAAAGGAAAGGACCCTCCTTGGATCAGTACCCGATATTGTCAGAATTTAAGGATGTTTTTCCGAACAAGTTGCCAGGGTTACCTCCTGAGAGGGAGATTGATTTTACTATTGAGCTAAAACCTAGTGCAGAACCAATTTCCAAGACTCTGTATACGATGATCGTGCCAGAACTTTGTGAGTTGCAGATGCAGTTGAAAGAGCTACTCGACTTAGGGCTAATAAGGCCCAGTGTCTCACCTTAGGGTGCACCGGTAATTTTGTGAAGAAGAATGATGGTTCCTTACGACTGTGTATAGATTACAGGGACTTGAACCGTGCTACAGTGAAAAATAGGTACCCAATTCCATGGATAGATGATCTCTTTGATCAGATGAAAGGAGTAGCGGTATTCTCAAAAATTGATTTGCGATCAGGGTATCACCAGTTAAGGATTAAGGAAGGTGATATTCCTAAAACTTCCTTTCGAACTCGGTTTGGGCATTACGAGTTTGTTGTAGTACCTTTCGAATTGACTAATGCACCAACAGTATTCATGAGCCTCATGAATGGTGTATTCCAGAAATACCTAGATTGCTTTGTACAATTCTTTCTAGATGATATCCTCATCTATTCCAAGAATGAAAGAGAACATGAGGAACACTTGTGAGTGGTGTTGTCTTGCCTTAGAGAGAACAAATTGTATGGGAAGTTGTTGAAGTGTTCCTTCTTCTAGAAATAAATTCACTATTTAGTTCATATCATTTCTGGTGAAGGAATCTTTGTTGATCTGAAAATAGAAGGCTGACTTGTTATGCTATGCAAGCACCCCTACTTCATTAAAATAAACTTTACAAGACCTTGCTTCATGTGTATAAATATGCCAGATAAATTATGTGCTAAGTTTTATGCTTCTTCCTTTAAATGTTTATGTATGAGGATATGTTCTTGTAAATGGTTAAATATGTACTTCAAATAAATACACAGCAACAATACTTGCAACAAATAAACCATCAAACTCACAACAAGAACAAGTTGATAAAGGAGTTCACCCCCCTCCGGGCTACATCTCCTTGAGCCTCCATCAATG
Source organism: Picea engelmannii (assembly GCA_009831015.1). Classification (NCBI taxonomy): domain Eukaryota; kingdom Viridiplantae; phylum Streptophyta; class Pinopsida; order Pinales; family Pinaceae; genus Picea; species Picea engelmannii. The sequence continues at coordinate 8,763 of WSFP011408928.1, forward strand.
GGCTTGGCTCTCTGGGATTAATTAGTAAAAATTTCTTTTACAAGATGCTGCTCAACTCCAATGGAAAAAAAAACTGTACCATTGAGATCAGAACACATAAAAACCCCAAAAACGACTAATAGAACTCTGAAAACGGATCATGGCTCATCCGGGCATGACCTCTTCTACATGTGGCCATAAGCTTCCCTGAGCTTCTCTTTGGAAAAAACACCTGTAAAAGTCCTCAACAGCCTTTGAAACCTGTCCCAATGTGTTAAGAGCATATCAATTAGCCAAAAATGATTATTCAATCACAGAAAACAAACATAGGCTCACTAAACCATGTCCTCCATCAAAGAGGGCTTCAAGATCCCTTGAGCTTGCTGAAACTTCAATGGTGAAAACACTTGCAGAATAAGTCTTCAAATGGCTGTGAAAATGGAACCAATGGATCTAGAACGTCCAAAAACCCCTAGCTGGGCTTTTACGACACCTCAATCGGCCAAAAGATGAAGAAGTTAGGCCTCCTCCATTTTCCTCCTTCCACTTTGCTGGCACTGGTTCGCCAAAACACACCTCTGTGTGCATGAACCAAGAACACGCTCCCAATGCACGTTAAAACCTGGCACCGGGCGCAACCGCGCCAACGGTGCAAACCGTAGAATGGTTAGGGCGCCTCCAGCCCCAAACCGCCTCGGCACCTGGGCCTATGGATGGCCATAAGACCGCGCGCTTAACAAAAGTGCTTAACTGTCACAAATCCGTTGTAACCACTTCTGCGCTCCGGATTAGGGTCACATGGGAAAACATATGCAAAATTCCATGACCAAAGGCTATATGCGCCAATCGTTTACAACCGTGCGTATAACACATGTACTATATATTAATAAAACTTTGGTTTAAAAATATAAATCCCCGCGCGCGTTATAACACATGGTTATGTGCTCTTTAATGGAACCATGGGTTAAACCATAACACAATCCCACGCACACACAGATATATTGGTCATATGGTTGCAATGATACGACCGCGGGTCGTTTGAAATAAAGGTTCGCGCGCCTCCGAATAACAATGGTCGTATGGTGTATAGTGATGACCACGGGCTGGGGCTAAGCCCCAGCCCGACCCCCCGCTCATATATACCAAGTTCGAATTCAAATACATTGCAAAATATTATATGATAAGAAACATAGTGCGGGCGTAATGGTCGGGTGGTCTTTGTTAGAGATTTACACCGGAGGGGAGGTCCGGGGGTCGAACCCCGTGGCCTCCATAAAATTTTAATAAACAACCCAAAAAGCCAATTTCGGGGTGCCACGTGGCAGCCCATGATTGGGCCACGTGGCACCCTAACATTCGCCCAAAATGATGCCACGTGTCACCATATAACTCGCTCACAGTCAACCAACCAGAATCTACCATGTCACCTACCATGTCAGCAGGTTCCACGTCACCGTACGACCTCCACGTCAGCTGTACGACCTCTGTCCAGTTAGCATGTACGGACTGTCCAGTCAACACCAAATTTTTGCCTGTTTGGCTCGGCGAACATATTGCGATATCTTCTCCATACGGACTCCGTTTGCAAAAGTAAATATACCACCGGAATCAGGAAGACGAGACAGACACAATGGAACCATTTTCATCGCATTTCGAACACTTTGAAAATTGAGCAAAATTTTGCCCCCTGGTCCAGATTTTGATCATTTGTGGACCCAAAAAAGGTAAAGGCCATTATGGAGTGGCCAGTGCTGAAAAATTCTCATGAGGTAAGAAGCTTCATGGGGCTAGCAGGTTATTATCGGAGATTTGTGGAAGGGTTCTCTAAAATAGAGAAACCCATCACCACTTTGCAGCGCAAGGGAGTCAGGTATGAATGGACACCAGAATGTGATAGTGCATTCATCGAGCTTAAAAGGTTACTAACTAGTGCACCAATTCTACGAGTGCTGGATATGGAAAAGGACTTCACAGTCTGTACGGATGCCTCAAAGAAAGGGTTGGGGGCCGTGCTAATGCAGGATGGAGGAGTGATAGCTTATGTATAGTGGAATTTGAAGAAACACGAGGAAATTTACGCTACTCATGATTTAGAGTTGGTAGCTGTAATGCTAGCTCTGAAACTTTGGAGGCACTATCTAGTAGGGTGAAACTTTGAGCTCAAAACAGACCATCAAAGTTTAAAACATCTCTTCACTCAAAGGGATTTGAATGCCAGAAAAAGGCGATGGAGTGAGTTCATGAGTGAGTATGATTTTGGTATTTCATATATCAACAGAAAAGAGAATGTGTTCACGGATGCCTTGAGTAGGAGGCCATGTTTCTTCTCCTTGGTGCCCTTAAAAGTCAATATGAGGGAACGTGTGTTGACACAACTCCATGGAGACAGTTGGTATTTAAAGGTTACTTCAAACCTCCAGAGTGGGAGGCAAGTAGATCCAAAGTGTGAACGATATAGTCTGGAAGCAGACGGGCTGTTAAGATATCTAGGAAGGATGTACATCCCCGAAGGTGGGGATATTCGAAGCATCATATTGAAGGAAGCCCATAGAGCACTTTATTGTGCACATTTAGGTGTGAAGAAGATGTACGCAGACATGAGGAAGAATTTTTTCTGGGTAGGCATGAAGCACGAGGTAGTCCATTTCATCATCAAGTGCCTAGAGTGTCAACAAGTGAAAGCCGACCACCATCACCCAACAGGTCTCCTACAACCACATGATGTTCCTATGTCCAAGTGGGAATTCATTTCTATGGATTTTGTTCTGGGATTGCTGCTCACATCTCATAGACATAATGCCATCCTTGTGATAGTTGATAAGTTGACCAAGAGTGCTCATTTTTTTCCCTTTAGAGACACTTATGATTTCACTGATGTGGCACGCGTGTTTGTAAGTGAGGTAATCCGTTTGCATGGGATACCTAAGAAGATCATTTTAGATAGGGACTCTAGAATCATTTCTAGATTTTGGACAAGTTTGCAGTCAACATTGGGGACTCAGTTGAACTTAAGCACAACTTATCATCCAGAAATTGATTGGAAAACTAAGAGAGTAAATCAGGTTATGGAAGACATGATTAAGATGTATGTTATGGATAATCAAACCCATTGGGAGAAGTACCTACCTTTGGTTGGTGGGAGATCAGGTTTTCATTCGTATCAGGCCTAATAAGAGTACCATTCGGTTCGGGAAGGGGAAAAAGTTGTCACCTCGATTTATAGGACCGTTCAAAATCCAAGAGAAAATTGGACCCGTTGCCTATCGTCTCGTACTTCCACCCCACTTGCATAAAACTCATAATGTTTTTCATGTATCAGTTCTACGTCATTATGTTGTTGATGAATCACATAAACTAAATTGGAAGGAATTGTATGTATCAGACATGGGAACCCTCACAATAGAACCATTACGCATATTGGATCGTAGAGTCTGATAGCTCAAGAACCATCTGGTAGACCAAGTTAAGGTCCAGTGGGACAAGTATAGTCCAGGATCTGCTACTTGGGAAGATGCCGAGATGCTACGACAAGATTATCCCTCACTTTTTTGACCACCTCGAGAGTATGTTTCACGAAGGTTGGGTGTATGTAACGCCACCTTTTGACTTAGACAACTAGGATTACCTGAGGCCTAAACACCTTTATTTTCTATTCACAGTGAAACTATTAAATGATACACTTGAACTTTTAAGACGTATGAACATTTATGAATGTTTAAATGTATTTGAATAATGATGGATATGATGCAATATATTGTGAGAATGTAAATTTTATGAATGTTTAAATGTTATTAATGATGATGGATATGATGCGATCTACTATGTGAATGTAAATTCTATGAATGTTTAAATGTTATTGGTGATGATGGATATGATGCGATATACTGCGTGAATGCGAATCCTATGAAGGTTTAAATGCTATTTGAATGATGTTGGATATGATGCAATCTATTATGTAAGTGATAATTCTATGATTGGGTAACGTTAATTGAATTATGGGATATTATGGGATCTATTTCTAACTTGAAAACTTTGATGTTAAAGTTGTTGGTACGCGGATACCAAATTGAAATTATGGTTGTATGCAATTACATGATGATAATGCATAGATATGTATGAGTTTGTGTTTTGTGTTACAGTCTAATATGCAGGTTATTGGGCTATGAAATAGCCAAGGGATAATGATAATGGAAGTGGATGTCATGACCACTGACCGAGAAAAAATATGGTATGAATCTTTGTATGTTATGGTATGAATATTTCTCTAGCTTGTTGACCCCTGATCCTGTGCTTCACGATAGTCTTTCTCTAGCTTGTTGATGAGGTAACTCACCCTATTCATTTGCATCCCCTCCATGCACTTTCCTGTGAGGTCTAATATGAATCCTGTGACCTGTGTGGGACGGTTATTTCTGACGAGCTTTCCAGCTATAAGCAAACAAGCTAGGTGCACCACACCATCCTAGATGGAGGCTACCTTGTAGCCTCTCTTTCCCTTTTCTATATCACCATAATCCTCCTTTATGCGTTGTGCCAGGGAGAAATCTAAAGTCTTCCCTGGGTAGAAATACTGAGGTTCCGGTCCCTGCATGCTCAACCTTGTAATCAAATGGATCAACACCGAATCCATAGTAATGCACCTGTCAAGCCACATATATCCTCCATGGTAGCACGAAAAGAGGAGTTTAACACAAGCATTAACCTCCTGATGTCGGTTGAAGTAAGGGATATTCATTACATTTAGGATCGTGGACTGTGCCAACTCCTTAATCCACGGATGGGAGACTATGAAAGACTTCTTCCCAATTGTCTTCATCAAATACCTATGTGGCGTGAGCATGGCGTAGTTCTTTATGTTGCCGAGGTTAAAGTCATTGTTCTTCAGAGATGGGATCTGTCCTAACTGGGGTCCAACTACACGTATCCCCTTCAGGAGGTATGAAGTGATCAACGTGTACTCAAAGTCATGCGGGATACAATCGAGGTTAACCATGCCAGCCAAAGGCTGTATGTACTCTGGGAAGACCGATGGGATATGATTCGTGTTAACCAGATCGTCGCGATGCTTGTTTCGATTCTTAGTAGCATGGATAGAACGACGTCCAATTGATGGGGATGCTTGCATTCTCCCAGTCGATGACACCTGTATTACTATAGACATAACTCTCTTAGCCATGAGCTCCACAATAATATCTTCCACAAACTTCTCTAACGTGCTAGGTTCGCCCGACATTCACACTTGTAACCAAATAGAGCGAGTAGGCGAATGAACAAGCAAGGTAATCAAATGGATGGAAAGGTCTAGAAATCACAACGCGATACCATGGATTCTCTGTTAGCTTGGATATTCACGGGTTTCAAAAAGTGGTCTTGGCGTAGCATCCGACGGGTTAAATAAGCAAGCGTCGTAACAAATTCCTCCAACGAACATGAATGCGTCCATCAATGCGAATCGGTCCATTATGACATGGTCTCAATGATCCAATGATGGTCTTTCCATCAATAACTGTGTTTCTTGCTGTTCTAGAGCATCATTATAATTGTCGAGGCACCTCCAACGGTCATATAGCTTTGCCGTGGAAAAGTCCCATCTTGCGTGGTTCCCCTATTCCTGCGAGGTTCAACTTCTGCAGATTTGCCTCCTGCAAAGTCTTCTCTGGAACTTCCCGTAGTTTTTCTAACTTGGATTTCTTCTTACTGATCTTCCTTTCCTTCTTTCTTGTGATCTGAAATTTTGGATTCCTCTTTCCATTATTATTCTTATCTTCTCTTAGCGTAGTAGCTTCGCACTGTCGACGTTCTGTCAAAGGGTTCAAAGGTAATGCCTCTTCTCTTATTAAATCCAGGGTAGGTATTCTTCTTTCTTGCATGGATAGGTCCTTCAAACCTTTTTGCATTCTTTCAACCTCAACAACTAATTCTCTGGCCCTCTGTTGCTTCGAATTATTGACGCAAACCCCCTACATTGGAAGGGTCTACTGACCTCCCAGTCTAAGGATCGTTCCAATTTCTTGAGTCAGATTAACTCTTCAATTCTCTGCTGGAATCCCATGAACAAAATACACAAGTCCTATTATGAAACTTCGCCTGCGTGAACAAACACTGACGCGAGTTCCCTCCACGTGATCACTACCCGTGACCACAAGACTAACCAAAAGGCACATTGCGTTTCACGATTTAGGGACTTCTATGTATGAGTCACCCTGACTCCTCCGATCCCCGAAACCTCGAAATGGGATAATGGTTCCTAGCTCCTACCTTAAGTCCTTCACTGATGTGACCCTCGACTACGACCTAGGGCCCAACTTTCGAGTGTGTCAGGATTTCGCATATCAGGAACTCCCGATGTAACTTTACTCCCTTTTCTCGACACTTGAACTTGCGAAAATCCTCGGGACCAGATATATGGTCCATATCTCTCTGAGATCCAATGTTCATGATCTCCCTTTCACATATCAGGACTTTGTGTTTCACGAAGTCGGAAGATTGATCACCTCTCTTTCCTGATCGAAGAATCCTTCTAGGCACTAGCTCCTTTCTTCTAGCTCCTTTGACTTTGAAGTTGGGCTATGACCTGGGGACCAACTATTAAGTGCTTCGGGACTTCACGTTTCACGATTTTGAAAGACTTCTCACCTCAGATCTTTCAATCCCTGAAACCTCGAAGTTATCCCTGGACAATCAACGGTCCACGCTTTCTCCTTGATCGATGGCTATGATCAAATCACGAACTCGAATTTCACGAGTTCTTATAATTCTTCTCTTTGACTTCAATTATGTGTGAGCCAGCGAAACGTTGACTGCTCGCAAAGAATCCCTTCCGATGGACTGTTAGGATCGCTACGACTCTTTCCCTTGCAAATCTTCCGAAGTTCAGCTCTTCGGAATTTCAGTTTTGCTGCCACCAGTCCTCCAATGATAGATGGGCCCGGTGGTTTCAGAACTTGGGACTTCACAAAGTCCACTCCCCTTTCTACCTTTAAATGGTTAAGCTGATTGCACCTTACCTCTATATCAACGACTATTGATCCACGTATTCAGATCCTACGACTAAGATCTATCCTCTTCTTGCGCGCTCCTATGGATGTCTGGACATGGAATCAACGGTCCATATTTCCTCCTCTGCAGTGGATCTAATGGCTGTTGTTCTCCTCCTCCTGAGCTTTTGTCAATGAAACTTGACCTCGGCCCTGCACACACTTATGCTCTACGTGCAACTACATGCTACCTCTCTTGAGATTTTCTATGGCTTGGACCTCAAAGTGTCTCAGCCTTATGATTATTTCTAGAAGAACCTTGTATGCAAAGGTACTATTCCTCCTGAGCTTACAAACTTGAAACAATTTGCTTCCCTGCACACTCCTTGTGCTCAATCGACCTTTAACTGGTTGTCTTCAACATTTCATCTGAGTGTTGGCCTGGTGCACTCCTTGCACAGGTCTTCCGATAGAGTGTTCAACAACTCTGTCTCCTTAAGCTTCAAGTACTCGGACCTCAAAGGTCTTTGTCCATTCTGTCCATCGAAGAGATGCAAGTGCCCTCTTGGCAACTTCCGCTCAAGCACTCCTTGCTGATATTATAGAGTATTCAAAAAATTTGTAAGTGTCTTCCTCCTGAAAACTTCCCTTATCTTTGAACTTGAAATAAAGTTCTTCTTGTGCACTCTTTGGACTCACTCGATGCCCTCCTAACAAAGCTTCACAAAATCCCCAGTGATTCTATTTTCTCTCTATGCCCTCCTCTGCACAGTCTCACCTCCAGAGTATTCAGTAACTCTAAGGCTTATTCCTAAGTCTATGAATCCTCTGTTGCACCCTCCTGGAACGTTCTTTCCTGAATTCCACAGAACTCATATGTGCACTCTTTGCATTAGCTCACATAGTCTTCAACACTCTGTCATGCAACCCCTTGCATTAAGCCACAAAGAATCCAGACTGAAATCAAAGAACTCTCATACAGATAGATAAGTCTATCTATCACCTTCATATGGAATCTAACATACATATACAACATAAAATAACACATAGATGACATTCATTCATAAACACATAAACACACAAAGAATCTAATGTAGGAAAAACTGCTCTTTGTATTAATATGAATGTTCGGTTATAATATGGGTGAGCTCATACTGCAACAGAGTCTTGGCTCTCTCTTTTTTCTCTTCTCTTATAATCTCATCTAGCCTTCTAATGAATCTAGATACAAATATATTTTTACAAAAGAGGGGCTCCTCGATCTCTTCCCTCCAAGCTACCTACTCTCATTAATTTACATTGAATTACAATCAATGATTGTCTAGTCCCAATCGAATCTAGATCTTATCAGCCTGTCAACCATTAAATGCGACTCTATATACTATATTCACAAAGACATTAACATGGCTCTTCCAGCCTTACAAACATTTAATTACAATTTAAAATTTGAAATCAGAGGGCTGGAGCCTCTCCCTTCCTTGAATGTGCGCTGAATGTGCTGTCTAGCTGGCGCGTTGCTGGGTTGGAGCGATGCTTCTACATCATACTCCACTACTGTGAAAAATTCATGAGCTCCTACTCATGAGCTTCCCATCTCTACTGAAATCCACCTGGATCCCAAACTCTCTTCTGGACCTGTCCATTTTCTCCACTTCTTTGATGTTGTTGCTGCTGCTTCCCTGCTACTATGGAAGGATCCCTTCTGTTCAACTTCTTCTTGTTGACATATTCTTGTGCTGACCTCAACATCAACCTTATTATCTCCTCAATCATCTCTTCCAGCTACTCTAATGACTGATTTATATTATGAAGTCTTCTTAGTTGCAACTCCTTACAAATGGGTAGAGCATCTCGATCCCCCTTGCTATTTTCTTTTTCTGTAGCATTAAATCGCCACCCTGCTGCAAACTCCAGTTCTGCAGTCTCATCAATGAGCTGTTGCTCAACTTCTCTTTATGAAAAATTTTCTTCTGCCATTTCTCCTATTGGTTCATCTCCAGCTTCCTCCAGTTTCTCCCTATACTGGAATTCTGCTTCATTTTCTGTTGCAGGCTTTAGTGCTGCAGTCATCTCCTATTCATCTTCTTGGATGAAATTTCTGAGCAATTCTATCGAATGCTCTTCCCCCAAAATATGCATGACTATTTTCTCATTGCAGTCATCTACTGGATCTATATTGTTCAACCAATCCTCCAACATCTCCAACTCCTTCTCCCATGGAGTGAGCCTCTTATCTGCATGCTCTTCTTATGCTGGGGCAAAATCTGATGTCTGCTCCATTTCTTCTTCCTCTATGACAGTCACTGCTGGCTGTCCTTATTCTGTTGTCGCATCCACAACACATTTTCTGGCCTTAACTGGGCTGTTTGGTAGGAATATACAAATTCCCCCCATGATTAGAATACACCTATTATATTCCTCCATCAAATCTCCTTGCTGATATGAACTCTCAGCTGAGTTCATCTTCTCTCCCTTGCCCACCTAGAAATCTGGGATTTTTGCCCTGCCCTCCTGGTAGTCTATGAGATCCACTGATATCTCTCCATTGCCCACTTGGAAATCTGAACTTTCTTCACTGCCCACCTAACATTCTTTGAGATCAACCATTGAACTCTTCTCATTTCCCTCTAGGAAACCTAAAAGTTCCTCACTGCTCACCTGGCAGTTTCTGGGACCCTTCTCCGATCTCTTCTCCTCATCATCACTGAGACTCTTCCTAGCTTCTGGCTCATAGATATGAACCATCTCCTCTTCACCTTTGAGGCTTTCAACATACCTTAGCCACACTCTCAACAACCTTTGTTGTCCTCTGGCCAACAATTTCTAAATGAGACACTTTACCTTCTTCTTCATGGACCACTCATACACTCAATGCACTTTATCATCCTACTGCATTTTAAATGCAAGCTTCTCCATTCATGCTATTATCTTGCTGAGCTCTTGGTCTATCTCAACCTCTATTTTCTGCTGGAAGTCTTTGCCTTGACCACTCCTTTGGCCTTCAGTATCCATCCTCCTCTTTCTCCACCTGCCCTCCTAGCAAGTCTGATGTTCACTCTGCAACCGAGAGCATTCCCAACTTCTCCTTTTTCCTTTACATATTATATGCAGACAAATTATGAGCTCTGATACCACATGACACAGACCCCCTACCTTGGAAGGGTCCGCTAACCTCCTGGTCTAAGGATCGTTCCAATTCCTCGAGCCGAATTAGCTCTTCGATTCTCTGCTAGAATCCCAAGAACAAAATCCATAGGTACTATTATGAAACTCCTCCTGCGCGAACAAACACTGGCGCGAGTTCCCTCCACGTGACCAATAACCGTGACCATAAGCCTAACCAAAAGGCACTTTGTGTTTCATGATTTCGAGACTTCTACGTATGAGTCATCCTGACTCCTCTGATTCCCAAAACCACGAAATGGGCTAACCTTCACTGATGTGACCCTCGACTGTGACCTGGGGCCCAACTTTTGAGCGTGTCCGGATTTCACGTATCTAGAACTCCCGATGTAACTTTACTCCCTTTTCCTGACACTCGAACTTGTGAAAATCCTCAGGACCAGATCTATGGTCCACAACTCTCCAAGATCCAATGATCCTGATCTCCCTTTCGCATATCAGGACTTCGAGTTTCACGAAGTCGGAGGATTGCTCACCTCTCTTTCTCGATCGAAGAATCCTTCTAGGTGCTAGCTCCTTTCTTCTAGCCCCTTTGATTTGGGCTATGACCTAGGGCCCATCTATTAAGTGCTTCAGGACTTCACGTTTCTCGATTTTGAAAGACTTCTCACCTCAGATATTCTAATCCCCGAAACCCCAAAATTCTCCCTGGACAATCAACGGTCCACACTTTCTCCTTGATAGACGGCTACGATCAAATCACGAACTCAAATTTCTCTAGTTCTTATAATTCTGCCCTTTGACTTCTCTGATGTGTGAGTCAGCAAAATGCTGACTACTCCCCACACATACCTTCTAATGGATGGTTAGGATTTCTATGACTCTTTCCCTTGCAAATATTTCGAAATTTGGCTCTTCAAACTTTCGGATTTGCTACCACCTGTCCTCCGACGATGGACGGTCGCGATGGTTTCAGAACTTGGGACTTCTTAAAGTCCACTCCCCTTTCTTCCTTCAAACGGTTAAGTTGCGTGCACCTTACCTATAGATCAACGCTTGCTAATCCACGAGCTCAGATCCTATTACTAAGATCTGTCCTCCTCCTGCACACTCCTCTGGATGTCTGGATGTGGAATTGACGGTCCATATTTCCTCCTCTGCAATAGATCTAATGGTTGCTGTGCTCCTCCTCCTGAACTTTTGTCAATGAAACTTGACCTAAGCTCTGCACACACTTGCAGTCTACGTGCAACTTCGTGCTACCTCTCCTGATCTTGTCTGTGGCTTAGAATTTTAAGTGTCTCGACCTTCTGCTTCTTTCTACAAGAACCTTGTACACAAAGGTACTATTCCTCCTGAGCTTATAAACTTGAAACATTTCGCTTCCTTGCACACTCCTTGTGCTTGATTGACCTTCAACTGTCTATATTCAACATTTCATCTGAGTGTTGGCCTAGTGCACTCCTTGCACAGGTCTTCCTCCAGATTGTTCAACAACTCCGTCTCCTTAATATTCAACTACTTGGACCTCAAAGGTCTCTGTCCCTTTTGTCCCTCGAAGAGATGCAAGTGCCCTCTTGGAAACTTCCACTCAAGCACTCCTTGCTAAGATTGTAGAGTATTCAACAACTCTGCAAGTGTCTTCCTCCTGGTCACTTCCCTTATATTTAAACTTGAATTAGAGTTCTTCTTGTGTACTCTTTGCACTTGCTCGATTCCCTCCTAGCAGAGCTTCACAAAATCCTCAATGATTTTGTTTTCTCTCTGTTCCCTCCTCTGCATAGTCTCACCTCTAAAGTATTCAGTAACTCTAAGGCTTCTTCCTGAGTCTATGAATCCTCTGATGCACCCTCCTGGCACGTTCTTGCCTGAATTCCATAGAACTCAGATGTGCACTCTTTGCATTGGCTCACAGAGTCTTCAACACTCTATCATGCAACCCCTTGCATTAATCCACAAAGAATCTAGACTGAAATCAAATAAGTCTTAGACAGATAGAGAAGTCTATATATCACCTACATATGGAATCTAACACACATCTACAACATAAAATAACACATAGATGAAATTAATTCATAAACACAAACACACAAAGAATCTCATGCAGGAAAAACTACTCTTTGTATTAATATGAATGTTTGGTTACAATATGGGTGAGCTCAGACTGCAACAAAGTCTTGGCTCTCTCTTTTTTCTCTTCTATTCTAATCTCATCTAGCCTTCTAATGAATCTAGATACAAAGATATTTTTACAAAAGAGGGGCTCCTCGAGCTCATCCCTCCAGGCCACCTACTCTCATTAATTTACATTGAATTACAATCAGTGGTTGTCTAGTCCGAATCAGTTATAGATCTTATCATCTTGTCAACCATTAAAGGCGACTCTATCTACTATCTGGACAAAGGCATCGACGTGGCTCTTCCATCCTTACAGACATTTAATTAAAATTTAAAATTTGAAATTAGAGGGCTGGAGCCTCTCCCTTCCTTGAATGTGCGCTGAATGTGTTGTCTAGTTGGCGCATTGTTGGGTTGGAGCGATGCTCCTGCATCACTTATCATCTTGTTCTTCTACTAGTCGCTCTATTTTTTTGGTTATGAGGTCCCTTAGTTCTTGCTTTTTTTTTTTATGTAGCTTCCTCCTCTGCTTTGCTTCTGATCTTATCCTTCTCAATCCATGTCTTTCCTAATAAAAGTGGAAAAGGGGCGTTGTTCTCAACAAACGTAATAAATTCGAAGTCCTCTTCTGTCAATGTTTCATGAGTACTCATAGGTATATTAGTAATTCTTCCACATAGGGTTATCATATTTCCTTTAAACAAGCCTATCCTTCCCAATGAAGGTACCATAGCATGCTTCCCCAAAATTTCCCAAGTGCTTTCTCGCATACTATTTACGTGTGTTTATTCATCCAATACACAATCTATGTCGAAGTCTTCTATTCTTGTAACTATGCACTATTTTTCTTTCAATATCTCTGAGAAATTGACATCCTTGTGGTCATCCATTGCTTATTTTAATTGTACTAACATAGTCTGAGCTTTCTCTGATTCATTCTCTTTCTGATTCTCTAACATATCCTTAGTCTCTCGACCTTATTTATAGTTTTCTTATCTCATGTTCATCTTTTCAACTTTAGCAATCATTCTTGGACAATCCTCAACCTCATGACCAATAGATTTACAAAAAAGACAAATAGGACCTGTACCATGGCATTCCTTAGCAAGATGTCTCAGTCTTATTCACTTATAACATAGTGTCAATCCTCTCTTTCTTTTAAACTATCCCCAACCTCTCTTGTACTGCGGACTGGGATCACAATGCTAGACCTGCAATCTGCAAAACTTCTTTCTAGGTTCCTGCATCCACTTATTAGTCCAAAAATTCTTTCTATGCATAGGAATAACATATCTTTATCTATTTCTATCAAATTTATTCAGATCAACTCTTTCTTCTAACTGTGCCCTAGTTTTCAGAATAGGACAAATTCTATCAAACATATCTAGATTCATATTTTTGAAGCAAAAATTTCCACTTATCTTACCCTTACTAGAGCACAAATATTTAAGATCTTACCTCTTTTCCTCATATCAAGTTTCTTTCTTAGCACAGAGCTTCACAAGTAAAGTAGAATATTGCGCACAACAACAACAGATCTATGCACATAGATTTCTCTTTTCTTCAGTTCCAAGCAAACACAATTTCAGGTCCCGACAACAAAACCATTTGTTGGCATAGGGGCAGACCCAGGGTTCAATGCTTCAACATCGCACCAAAAAAACCCTAAATACCAGCGCTTTCGGCAACACCTGCAAAGAAGATGAAGTCTCACCCGAGGTAGAGGCAGGGGGGGTTGCAGGACTCAGGTGTCTACAACCAAGATGGGACACATATATGTGATTACAATACTTAGCAGGGCACTTAGACAACCATAAGTATTAGTTCATGAGTTTCATTCAAATCGCAGATTAAACCCTTATTACAGATCAATGCGGTAACAATCAAGATCAATCACTTACAATCACTTAGCACATAGCATTAGCTTAGATCTAGAATTTATTTATATTTAATACCATTAAGCACTAAGAAAAAACATCATATCCATTCATCATACATTATAACAACAACATTAAGAAGATAAACACATAAACAACATCGCACAAAACACATCAAGACACAGGATATACGTGGTTCACCCCAGTGTGGGGCTACATCCACCAATGGATTCTTCTTCTTTATTAGTCTTCAATATTCTTACATTCATCTTCTCTTGTGCACAAAGCCACAGAGCTGAACTTCACAGAGGACAAGAGATCTGTGCGCAGCGCACCAGATCCTCCTTCCCAAAATCAGGTCAAGGCACATAGCCAACTCCTTAGTAGCACAAAGCCCTAATTTACACAGTCCGTCTGCACAAAGCCACTTACGACCTCTTGCAGTAAGCCAACAATAACACTTACAACATATGGTGCACATAGCCAACTATCATCACCACCTCTTACATCACTTAGCTACTTATTTATACATTTACAAAGGGCCTAATCATGGGTAAACCTATGGGCCGACATCCCATAACCCGTTACATAAACCCTAGTAAACCATTTGCTCGGTCCAAAATCCCACAAAACAAGAGAGATACCGAGATCTCATCTCTGCTTAGGCACTCCATCTTTGACCAGCCTGTAGAAGTCCCAAAAGTGGTCAAACACGACCAATGTTTCCTCAAAACTTGGTCGAGGGCCAACACGTGCTCTTATTTTCGTCACATTTCATTTTTGGTACTCGTCGAGTCAATGCTTCCAAGTCAGTTGTCGTGCCTCATCATGTTCAATGAAAGTTTCACTTCAAACCATTCATCTATAGTATTTCTAGTTTCCATTTCATGTGTTTGTCCATACTCATTCAATTTACCATCTTACATCAATTTCCTATGTCAGTTTCATGCCGATGATGGGGGAGTCATCAAGGCCCTCCTTTAAATATTCTTTTCCTATCGACTTCAACACATCATCCATGAATTAGACTTAGAAACTAGTTAGTACCTTGGGACCTGAATGCCTCAATGTCAGGGCTCCTTGCCTCCGACAGTAGGTTTACATCATTGACCTCTGATCGGATGATTCCACAAATGTTCGACTTCAACTCATTTATTCACATTTGCTGGATTTTACTAGGGTACCTTGGGAGTCATTGACATCACTAGTGATTTCCCTCACACTTGTTAATGGTTTACCTTAATGACCGATAATCAAGTGGTTTCTACCATGTTCAACATCAAAACATCTATTCACATGGATAGATTTGTACCACATCAGGATTGGGAAGAAGACCCTAGGTTGAGCATTCACTATGTTATCTGCTTTGCCCAGGATGTGAAGGAGATCATTTGATCATGTTGATATATGGACTGTCACATAGATCCACATTGTATTGGTCCATGGATATATTTTATCATCTCATAGCTCCACTATGTATTTCTTGTGGCTACGATCAATTCATTTCATGGAGGTATGGATCCACATTGTATCTCTAGTGGCCATATCCTTAATCAATATTTTTCATGCATTCAAAATATTTTGGTCATCGACCATTCTTTGAGTCATCTTGTATTCCGAGCATAGGTATGCCCGCCTCAGAAATGGAACATATATTAATACTGTTTGATGGTTGTTTGCAACTTCTTCCAGGTTCTCCAACTCCATGCCCTTGCATCGAATAATTGTAAAGTGTTTCGACCATGATTTTCTCTTTTGACCTCACACTTTAGGGGGAATTCTGTTACACATCAAATTACCACACCTAGGTACCTCACCCTAAGTGTAGCAAGTGTCATAAAAGTGTCATATGCACCTTGCTAAGTGTCGCATACACCTTGACACCATGATGTAACATATGTCACAATCCCTAGTCAACGTGGAGGGGAAATATATTATATGAAGGTCCAAATACTATGTGCACACAAATTAATTATTAATATTCATAAAAAGGAAATTAATTTAGTGTGAGAATCCACCTCACATTTGGTTTCCTATTTTTAAGGGGAGGTTGAGGATCTCATGGATGGTTGAAATATTTCCTCCTTAAAATCCTTGAGAGATGTTTCCTCCCTAAAAT
>WSFP011408929.1:0-24954 GCA_009831015.1 Picea engelmannii
TTCCTTTACTTTTAAATAGTGTTGATCTAAATTTGCAGCTCCCAAAATTCTGTCTTTTAAATTAGACATGGACATGTTAATGGTTGTAGCATGCATCTCATGCACTCTCCTATTGAGTGCATCAACCACTTTATTGTCCTTGACATTGATTTTCTTTATATCAAACTCATATTCACTAAGGAATTCAAGCCATCTCATTTGTCTAGCACTCAATATTGACTATCCAAAAAAATATTTTAGAACACTATGGTCTATCTTCAAATCAAATCTTTTTCCCATGATATAGTGCCTCCACATATTTAAGGCATGAAATATCGCTGTCAATTCTAAGTCATGCGTGACATATTTCTTCTCATTTTCTTTTAACTTTCTTGACTCATAACATATCACATGCCCATTTTGTGTAAGGACTCCACCGAGCCCTTCCTTGCATGCATTAGTGCACAAAGTGAAATCCTCCTCTAGATAAACAATCTTCAATATTGTTTTACTTGTTAATGAGTCCTTCTAGTATTGAAATATTTCTTTGCATTCAAAGGTCCATTCAAATTTCACACCCCTTTTTTGCCAATAAGTGATTAGGTGTGCAATCTTTGAAAATCCTTCAATAAATCTTCTATAATAACTTACAAGTCCCATGAATGATCTGACCTCTGTAACATTATTTGGTCTTGGACGTCCTTCGATTTCTTCAATCTTCTCTAGGTCCACTACTATGCCCTCTTATGAAATAATGTGGCCCAAATAATGGACTTTCCTCTTATAAAATGAACACTTTCTCAACTTGGAATACAACTAATGCTCCTTCAATACCCATAGCACCATCTTTAAATGATGTCCTTTGTTATTCTTTTGACTTATAATAGATGAGAATTTCATCCAAGAAAACAATCACAAAGTCATCCAGATACTCTTTGAACCCTCCATTGATACACATGAATACAATCAGTGCATTTGACAAACCAAATGGCACCACCACAAACTCATAATGGGAATACCTTGTTCTAAATGTTGTCTTGTTGATATCTTACTCTTTGATTCTTACCCGATGGTAGTCTGACCTTGAGTCTATCTTGGAAAATATCCTTTCACCTTTTAGTTGATCAAACAAATCATTAATCCTTGGCAAAGGATATATATATATTTTTTACGATAACCTGTTTAGCTTCCTGAAATCATTGCACATCCTTAAGGTTCCATCCTTCTTCACAAAGAGAATTGGGGCACCCTAAGGTGACACACTTAGGTATAGATACCCCTTCTTTGATAAATATTCAAGCTACATTTGCAATTCCTTTAGCTTTGGTGTGCTCATTCTATAAGGATTTTGAGACACTGGGATAGCTCCATGCACAAAATCAATAGAGAAATCAATGTCTCTCTGTTTTGTGGAAACCCTTGTATCTCCCCAAACACATATTCATACTACTTCAAGATTGGATAGTCTTCAATACTTGACACTTTATCCTTGGTTTCCTCTTCCATATGGCTTGCATAAATCTATGATCCTTTTTAAAACTCTTCTTCAACTGCATGGCTGAAATTTCTTTCACTAATATAGGCCTTGTAATCCATTGAACTTTCATTTTCCACCTTTTGTCATTAAGAGAACTAGATGCCTTACTGTAGCAATATAGGACAACATGATGCTTTTCCAACCAATCCATACCAATTAAAAAATCATATGCACCCAAATTTATGACATTCAAATCTACCTTTGTACTGAATCCATTCATTTCCACTGGACACTCCTTAACTAGCTCATTGATGTCTACTAGAACTTCTAGAGATCATCAAACTTCTGACATCCTCTCTTCTAGCATGATATTTGTGCTTTTCTACCTGCCTTGAACTCGGTTATTTGTTTATTTTCTTTTGAAATGTGTTCAAGCGTTGTAACATCTGATTGTTGATTTGGTTCTTCTCCTCACGTGATCTTATAATCCACTCATTGTCTTATCTATATCTCAACACTTCTCTTTAAGCTTCTCATTGTCTCTACTAGCTCTATTTTTTCTTCTTTTCCTTCTCTATGACCATTTGATTTAGTCTCAACATTTTCTACGTTTTTATTCAACCCCCTAACTTCCTCCTCATGGATATAAGATCCTTGTGCATCTTCCATGTCTCTCGTACTTATTCTGGAATTGATCTATTCTACCTATACCCTTAATTACAAAAAATGTGCACGCAACAAATTTTTTTTAGATAAAAATAATTCAGCAATTTTGTAAAATTATGAATAACTTTGTACTTTAAGTCTATTAGTCATATTCCTTCCGATTCCTTGAGAATTATGTTGCTCAAATACCAATTTTATATCCATAATTGGATTATTCTATCCAATATACTTCCAATGACTACTCTCTTTCTCAATTCTAAGCTTTAAGAAAAAAGTTATAGTCATCTGAAGTTTGTCAATTTACTCCTTGTATGCACCTTTACCCCTAGTGCAATTAAACTCAGACACCAACTTCTACCACTTGTAGAGGAAAATTTGGCAAGAACCAGAAAACATTTTGTATGAAGCACTAACAACAATGATGATAGTGAGTTCATAGAAACTCTCATATTGTTTATCTCCTGCTGCAATCAAAATCCACATCAATATGGAAATGATAATTTTGTCCTTTCCCCCCTTTTTCTAGACTCATTTTTTAGACAAACTGGTTATCTCCCAAATTGAGCAGTTATGGAAAAACTTCATGAAGGTAAATTTATCTAGCCTGATGAGTAGATAAAATGTTGAGTAAATAAATTTTCCAGTTTTTTCATCTAGGGTTGCTTTTCCCCCTCAAAAAAACCAAAACTTCTCCAAAATGTGGCCTACAATAGTGGATTTTCCCCTATTTTGACATATCCACTCTAATATCCTTGGAATATATCCAATTATTTCACTGGACATTTTCATTTCTACTTTTATGATACTCTGTAAAAATCTCATCAAGGACAAGGCCACTGCCATTGATGACCACCCTTCTATTAAAAAATGTCTAAATGAAAAATTATAGAAAATCAGTGCATAATTAACCAATGCACTCAATGGAATTTTTGTAGATCCTAACACTATGGATAAACACAAAAACTTTCACTAAAAAATGATATTTTTTCTCCTGTGATGGCT
The DNA here is from genome assembly GCA_009831015.1 of Picea engelmannii. Taxonomy (NCBI): domain Eukaryota; kingdom Viridiplantae; phylum Streptophyta; class Pinopsida; order Pinales; family Pinaceae; genus Picea; species Picea engelmannii. The sequence goes on from WSFP011408929.1 coordinate 3,125, forward strand.
AAAATATAATTTTGGCTACATACTTGTTTTTCTTAAAGGTGGAGCAACTTTTGCCTATGTGTCATCCTTGCTAAAATGGCTATTAACATGGAAACATGGTTCCACTTGGCACCTTGAGGTGATTCCATGTCATTGCATTAGACACCTTGGTCCTTCCCCGACATTCTCCATCACCTTCCTCCCTCTCTCTTCCTTCCTCTTTCTCCTTCTTTGTCACCCTTTCCTCTCTTTCCTCTTTCTTCCTTTTTCTTTTATTTAATTTTTATTTTATTTATGGGGCCCACTATACTCATCTTCTCACCTGGTGATCCAAAAATCCTTAGATTTCAATTAGTTCTTAAGAAGACATAAACATATGACCATATTCAAGAAATGAATATATTATGACTATTTACAAAATATCATGTGAAAACACTTACTTATCCATAAACTTCATTAACTGATAAATATAAATTGTGAAAATAAGAATGCCAAAATAGAGAGAAATAAATACCAAAAATAACAAGGCTTATTACATAGTTTGATAACAGAGTTCACCTATCTTGGGATATGTCTATGGGTCCACTTCCAAATGGTGAGACTGCTCTATTAATGCTCGAATGCTTGATAAAATGATGACTTACAATGCTAAATTTGAATACACCCTTCAATTATGTTTCTCAAACCTAGAAACATAGGTCACCACTAAACTCCTCTCAAAATTCTGAGAAGAATGAGTATAAACTCGACTATGTTCTGAACAGGTGCCAAAAGACCCCTTTTGCATGCAAAACGAGACTATGGCTCTCATATATGACAAATGGAACTAATAATTTCATACACATCACTTTAGAAAAAAAATCAACATCACCATCGTATTTCTCTCGAAAAATTGAGAAAAATGAGTATAAACACTCTATACTTCTCTCAAAGAGTCCCAAAGCTCAAAATATTATGAGCATAAACTCTTGGCACACAAAACGATGAAAAATCGCTCTTGGAACAAAAACTATGTCAAAATGAACTCACTATAGGTTCCTGGCATGAAATCCCATGTCAATGCCTTGTCCTATACGTGGTGAAATGGTGGTGTTTATATAGTGGAGGTCTTGGGGTTGAACCCACCTGCTCCACTATATTCTTGGATTAACATTAAACTAAACTTAAATAACATTATTCTGGTTGGTTAAAACAAACTGTATGGTTGGTGTATTGGTAGTAGCATATAGTTAAAATATTGAATATTCCCATAGAGGTCTTGGGTTCAATCCACGTTGAGCCCAACCATTTTGATACTCAGCCAATATTGGCCAATCAGAGAGTGCCACATGGCACTCACTGGTTGGTCCACCTATTGCATAGTTAGCCTACCACATATTTTCCATGTCACTTTATGGCCTACCATGCCATCACATGACTATACCTTCCACATCATTGTATGACCTGCCACATGTCACCCTTGCAATGGTGCCACATGGACTATATAGATGCCACATGTCAAATTTTTACTTGTCCAATTGGGTGTCGAAAATGACAAAACTGAGTGACACGTGTCAGCCTCTTGTGTTTCCATGTCATCGTGATGATGTCATCATGACATCACCCTCTGCTTTGTCAGCTATATGGATGGTCCATGTGTCAACTTATGAGCTTTCCATGTGTTATGCCTTGTTTGAATTTTTGCTTGTTGGTCAAAATCTTTAGAACATCATAACTTCTTCATACGACGTCCGTTTGAGGCAATTCACCGCCATTGGAAATCTCTCATCGAGATCTATGTAATGAAGTAATTTTCATTATCATTTGAGAAGATTAAGTTTTTAGAGTTATCTATCCTTCTGGATCACACCTCCCCACTGAAGAACTTTTGGACCTCCAAAAGTATGGATCATTCATAAATGAAGTGAAGATACTCTTGTATCACTTGTCCAATAACATCCATCATTTCTTATTGGATAACGATCACCTAAATAATCACAACAATAATGAATATTGAAACAACATTGTTGACCAAGTTGACCATTCCCTTAAATTCAAAAACTCATCCATTCATTGTTGCAACTACTAAACATGCTCCACAACAAAACTGAATATACAAATGTGAAAGAAAATGAACCATCAACACATTTACCCTTATTAATAGGAACAACTTAAACCAAAGGACTTGTTTTACTTTCAACCATATTCTGTAAATATGGATCCTGGATATTATCATTAACTAGAATTTTCACATTCCCTATAGTGACAACAACCAAATTAGTCTTCATCTGATGAGATCTCACAATGAACTCAATCCCATCCTTGAAAAAATATATTTGTTCTGCTCCCTATAGAAAATGGCCTTCCTATCATATAAGTATGGACTTATCAAAACCATCCCTGTTGGACAACTGATGGGGGGTGAATCAGTTGTTACTGTGCATAAGCAATTATGCCCATTTTAAACTCTTTACAAAACACTCAATGACGATCACAATAATGCAGGGAAGTAAGCAATAGAATATTCAACATCAATCACACACATGAAATATACAGATACAGATATTTCCTGAGGAAATACATAAAGGGAAAAACCTCTTCTTCTTGATATGATAAGTAATCTTTATTTTCTGTACATTATCATTCTTAGGAGCACCAACTCCCTTTGAGGCTACCACCTTTGCTTTACAAGCAACAACTTGCTGAGAGAACCAACTCTCTGATTTCTCTAGCACCAACTCCCCGATTTCTCTAGCACCCACTAGAAGGAAGCACCAACTCCCTGAGTGTTCCAACAACAACTGGATGTAAGCACCAACTTCCAGTTACACAGGAACCAAACTGTATAACATAGAAAAATAGTTGTCCCTTGCACCACCCTGCCACCTTGGTTTTTCTGGCTGCAACCATATGGAAGCTACAACTCCCTATGTTCAAGCACCCACTTGAAACTCTGAGGACAAAAGTCCTCCCTAGCACCTCCCTACCACCCTGAAATATAAATATTTTCTTTGCATAAATTTATCACAGTGATATAGTATTTTATCAATGGCTTACCAGTCTTATCATTGTTCTTCTACACTACTCTGCTCTACCTGCATCAGTGTCTTATTGCTCGCATATTCTTGAGCTTTCTTATCTTCTGCTCTATCTCTGTATGCGCACCTCATGGCCACAAGAGAAAACAAGAACCATAGGTCATAACTGAATGACTCCCTTCTTGTGACCATATGAGGGAGTCATTCAGATGGAAATGTGCAACCTTGTAACTGAAGTTATGATAGTTATAGAATTCGAGCTGATTGTTCAATAGGTCAAAGTGATTGGTGTAACATTGTCTACTCATTGGTTGTTCATTATTTATTGACCTCCTTAGTTGCATGTCTATAAAATTAATTTGACCATTTGCAATCTGTTGTTGTTTGTTACATGGTTGTCTCATTCTTTGTTGTGGAAGATATTTATTCCTTGGGTGTCTTGATTTCTCATGTCTAAATATTAAGGAACAATTTACAACTTTGTGGCCAAAGTTAGAACAATAGAAACAATATCCATAGAAAAAATATTTGTACCTGAAAAATGGTTGTCTTCTTTGAGTAGGTTGATTTCTTCGATGCTGATGATTTCCTTGAGCAGAGGGTATATTATTTCTTTGTTCTACAGATTTAGTTCTAACACCTTTTTCTTTACTCCTCCTTGGTGGTTGATTATCTTCCTTTGTTTCTACAGGTTTGATGTTGTCATTGGTTGTAGTTTTGACAAACTTGATGGGTTCTTTGTTTCTTGGCTGACCACTACTTTATCCCTCTTCATAACCCAAATCAGTTTTCAACTTTGGATTCCTTTGTTGATTCAGAATGGTGGCTAATCATTCTTAGGCATTGATACTTGACAGATTCTGGTGATACTTCTCCAAGTCTTTTCTATTTTTCACTACTTCTTCTTCCAGAGCTTCAGATCTTTCCTTCTTCCTTGATAACTGTTGTTTCAGAATGTCCTCTATTTTCTTTGCCTCTTATAATTCCACTTTTAGAAGGGAAAAGTCTTCATCAGGTTTTCTACTGCCTTTCTCGAACTGTATCAACATTTTTTTTTATTTCTCTTCTTAAGTCTGAGTCAGTCAATCTCTTCCAACGTGCATATCAATTCTCCTTCCAAGTCAACCACAACTTCTTCATCATCAACATCACTTCATGTGATTTTATTATCATAATCCTCTTTTTCCATAAGCATAAATTCATTTACCTTATCTTCACAGGAAGAGTCAGTATCTGCGTCTTCTAAAGAGTCATCATTGTTTACACATAATTTTTTTTTTTTATCAAATCTTTTGGATTTGTACTTCTCTTCACCTTCAGAGTTCTGGTCCTTCTTCTTGTGTGGACACTTAAATTCAAAGTGACCTATATTTCCACAGTTAAAACATTTGAAGGGAAACTTGCCTTGGTACTTGCCTGATCCTTTCTTTAGTCTTCTCACAAATTTTGCTTCAATTTCATCAGGCTCAGAATCCTCATTCTTATCTTCTTTAAATGATGCTTCTCTAGTGGTATATTTATCTTTACTAATACTCATTTCATAAGCAATTATAGTTCCTAGGAGTTGAGCAATAGACAGAGTCTTAAGATCATTCAATTATTCTATTGCAGAAACTTTTGGATTGAATCTATTGGGCAAAGATCTTAAGATCTTATGAACTAATAATACGCCTTCAATCTTCTCACCAAGACCTTTCATGGCATTCAAAAGCTCCTCAAATCTTAAGAAAAATTTATTAACTATCTCATGCTCATTCATCTTTAGTTGTTCAAATTGTAATCTGTAGGTTTGAAGCTTGGCATCCTTTACCTTCTCATTACCTTCATAACTGCTAATGAGTTTGTCCCACATTGCTTTGGCAGATTCTAAGTGCATAACTTTTACAAATTCTGCTTCTACAAGCCCACTCAAAATAACATTCATAGCCTTAGTGTTGAAGCTGAATTCTATCTTGTCATCCTTATTAGCTAGTACAATTGGCTTTACATAACCAGTCTCTACCACATCCCATACATCTTCACCTAAAGACATTATGTAGGTTCTCATCCTAACCTTCCATAAGCTAAAGTTTGTTCCATTGAATAGGGGGGCCTTATTGGTTGAAGTTCCTTCATGACTTGTCATGTTTAAGCTTATTGATCTACCTTTAAATAAAAGGAACCTTCTCTGATACCAATTGTTGGACAACTGAGGAGGGGGAGGGGGTGAATAAGTTGTTACTGTGCTTAAACAATTATTCCCATTTTAAACTCTTTACATAATACTCAATGACGATCACAATAATGTAGGGAAGTAAGAAATATAATATTCAACATCAATTACACACATGAAATATACAGAGACAAATATTTCCTAAGGAAACCCATAAAGGGAAAAACCTCTTCTTCTTGATATGATAAGTAATCTTTATTTTCTGTACATTATCATTCTTAGGAGCACCAAATCTCTTTGAGGCTACCACCTATGTTTTATAAGAAGAAACTTGTTGAGAGCACCAACTCTCTGGTTTCTCTAGCACCCACTAGAAAGAAGAACCAACTCCTTGGTTTCTCTAACACCCACTAGAAGGAAGCACCAACTCCTTGAGTGTTCCAACACCAACTTCCAGTTACACAGGCACCAACTTGTATAACATAGAATAGTTCTCCCTTGCACCACCCTACCACCCTGGTTTTTCTGGCTGCAACCAGATGGAAGCTAAAACTCCCTATGTTCAAGAACCCACTTGAAACTCTAAGGACAACAGTCCTCCCTAGCACCTCCCTACAACCCTGAAATATAAATCTTTGCTTCTCATAAATTTATCACAGTGATACAGTATTTTATCAATGGCTTACCAGTCTCATCATTGTTCTACTACACTGCTCTGCTCTGTCTGCATCAATGTCTTCCTGCTCACATCTTCTTGAGATATCTGATCTTCTGCTCTATCTCTGTATGCACACCTCAGATTTATCTTCCTCTCTCAGATATGCATTTATGTTCCTTTCTTCTTTTTCACTTTATGCTCTGTGTCTTATTCCATTATATGTGCCACGACTCTTTTGTGCATTTCAACTCCTTCACACAAAATGATTCTACCTGCATAAATCACACTCAACAGAAGCAACCTTCTCTTCTCTGTTCTGCATATATTTATCATGCTGAGTCCATGCCAGATCATGCACCTAACTCTTCATTCTCTTTAGTGATCATACTGAGACTGTTCTTCATCAGTGGTTGTTATCCTGAAATTCTTTGGCTTCTCTGGCCATTACATTCTTCAATGCTTTTCCATCTGCCAATCGTCTCTATGATGAGTCTTCATTCCACTGGCAGTTACCTTGAGACTCTTCATCTCCTCTGGTGATCACCCTGCAACTCCTCAAGTTCTTTGGCCAATACAATCACTGCGTTCTAGCAGTTACAACCAGTCAATTATGGATTCTTTGGCTTCTAAGCCCCTTCCTTCACGTGACCTTTGGCGGTGACCATATGCCTATTCTAAAGGAGCTTTAGGAGCTCTGTTTAGTGTGTGATATCTCCTTTTCATGATACGAACTTGGGCTATGAACTTCACGTGACCACACGATTGTGGGTGCGTCCATAGGCGGTTTGAGGGCAACTTTCTTTTCGCCCCGCAATTCACTACGAGATTCCACGCGTCCTTTCTCCAAACCATGGTTTCTATTGCAGGTCGCTCATGAAAAATTAAGGCCCGAGCATGTTCTAGCCCTACAATGCGACGGGACCATTGATATCACGATCTTGATGGTGCTCCTTCGGTCAATGACTCCAATATATCTTCCTTTCCTTCCTTCTTTCCTTTGTTCACGTGTGATCCTTAGTCTCAATGATCAGGTGACATGTGGCCCTCCAAATCAACGTTCGAGATCGATTTCTCCTTTCGGGCTTCAGGAGTTTTGATTCTCAAACTCCTCTTTCTCCCAGAGCATTTCACCTGGAGTCCATGATCCAATGACGTGTGTCCCTTTTGGATCGACGGTCACAATCCCTTCAGGTATTCGGGGTTCGACAATATCAACTCTCAAATTTCCTTCATCCTTCCTTTGATTTTTCCTAGAGTTGACAATCCACTAACACGTGTCCTCTTTGATCCAACGACTATCCTTTGCTTCGGGACTTCAACCTTCGTCAATCTCAAACCTTCTCCTTTGTGTTTTCCAAGAGTATTTTCGCCCGGAGTTCATGATCCATTGAAACGTACCATCCTGCACGATCAATGATCATAGGTGACTTGGACACTTCGAAAGTTTAAGCTGATCGTTGCTTCATTCTCCTCTAGATTGGCCACCTGTTGAATAAGTCATAGGTGGTGGAAACCGCTTGCTCTCGATTAACACTTCCACTTACACTGTCCTTCCACTGTATTAGATCAATGGTTGAGAAAGCATCTGAAGTGATCTTCATATCGGACGACTCGTATCCACTTCGAGACTTCGACATTAAGGACTTAGGGCATCTGTTGGTGGTAAAAATCCCAGAGTAAAAATTTTGGAGTGACATCACTTACTTACGTCGCTTGATGACATGTCATGAGCCTAGTAGCTACCACATGTCACTCAGATTTGTGATTTGCACGTACCTAAAGTGCTGAATCAACTTGACACTTTTAATTTTCTAATTGCGCCACATGTCGTTGCTGACATGGATCCTCATTCACTTTAGTACTTCGGCCTTTGGGTATTTTGACTTTTCAAGTCACCAATTCTTCTGAAGTGAGAGTCCCCGAACAATAACCTCCTCACAAATTTTAGACCCGAACTAAATGTTGTTCGTCGATCATGTTCTTAGATCGATGACTCAATCTTTTTGCGATGCTTATTTTCTAGCATATCCTGTCCTTCCACTTCAAACTAATCTGATGACTGTCTTTTACTTCGGCTCTCCGACTCTTCAGACTTCAGGTTTTTCAATTCGCAAACTGAAAAATCCTTGAAGTGATTTTCTCCATAGTTGAGGATCATGTGCCACCTGTCAGTCTTGATGATGGAGGGTCCCTGCTTACTTTGGGACTTCGGGACTTTGACAATTCCACTCTCCTATGCTCATCCAAAGGCTTAACCTTCGTGCATTTATTTTTGAATCCAACGACTGTTGATCCTCGATGCTCAAATCCAACGGATCATATCTGTACTTCTCCTCTGCACTTCCTTTGGTCATGGGACATTGATCTAACGGTCATCATGTATTCGGGATTGGTTATCCAATCGCTAGTGTCGTTCTTCCTCTCGAGCTTTCTGATCTCTTTGACTTAGAAGTTTTTCTAAGTGTTCAAAGGTCTTGACATTTTCTCCTCCTGTGAGTCCTTCTCTTGGACCTTGGCTACACTTCTTGAAAGTGCAAAGATCTATCTCTTCTGATCTTTGATATATTCATATTTTTCACTCCTCCTCCCAAGCTTGCGCTTATTTTCGAGCTTTGATCTCTACATACTCACGCTATTCCTCCTGAGCTTTGATTTTCATACTATTTGCTTCTTATCCTGAACTTATGATTTCCCTGTTTTCCATCATTGTTTCTTTTCTTCCCTGTAAACATACCATCATCGCTATTGTTCTTGCCATCAATGACAAGCACACTATGCCTATAAACATGCCAAAAATCCCATAAATGTCAAGTGGAACCATGTCTAATTCTACCTCATCAATGAAACTGAATGTCATCGCAAACCATAAATTGCATTGCATAGTTACATGTAACTGAGCATTATCACAAATCCAACCCAAAGGATACGGTCTCAGATGAGGCCTGGTTTCCAATCCCAAATTCTGAACAACTTGCTTTGAAATAATATTTACTTATAATCAACTATCAACAAGTGTATAAATCTTAGTATGCTTTGAGATAACTTGTAAATAAAACAATTCATTTATTTTCCTTGCATTAGGGATTACTTTAGCCTTTGAAGAAGAAATATGTGAACTAGAACTAGCAATATAAAATATATATTTAATGCCCATAGTTGTAACTTTAGAATCTGATCCAAGATCCTGAACTATGGTTGTGGCCTTATGTTTACCCTTATGCTTGATCTTCTTTGGTAGCCTCTCTGAATGAAACTTCCAACACATTGCCTCCTCATGTCCTTTCTTCTTGCAATGAGAACATGTAGGATTTTCTTCTTCTTTTCCCTTCAACCGCTTCTCAAATTTATGCATCTTTCTTTTTCCTTTATCACTAGTTCCCTTTACCTTACTTTGATCTTCATACATTTTTTCCACCATGAAATTCATTTCCATTAATTCAGAAAATAAAATGCCTCTTCAGTACCAAAAGGATTTGGATTAGAAGAATCCATGTCTTTTGTTGAAGCCATTTCTTGCTTTCAAAATGCACGCCTCGAACCATTACCAGGAATGTACTCTTCAAACGAACCTTCACCAAGCTTGATTTTGGACCTTGTAATCATTCACTTGCAAATACATGTCAAACCATCTCTAATACCACATGATATGAAAATACTTAGATGTCAATTAGTTCTTAAGAAGACACTAAACATTCAACCAGATTTGGGAAATGAAGATTGTTATGACTATTTGCAAAATATCATGTGAAAACACCTACTTATCCATAAAATTAATTAATTGATAAATATAACTTGCGGAAATAAGAATACCAAAATAGAGAGAAATAGAGACAACAAATAACAAGGCTCACAACACATTTTGATAACAGAGTTCACCCATCTTAGGCTACCTCTCCGGGTCCACTTCCAAATAGTGAGATCGCTCTATTAATGCTCAAATGTTTGATACAATGATGAATTACAATAGAAAATTTGAAGACACCCTTCAATTCTACTACTCAAACCCAGAAACAAAGGTCACCACTGAATTCCTCTCGAAATTCTTAGAAGAATGAGTATAAACTCGACTATGTTCTGAATAGGTGCCCAAAGACCCCCTTTTTCATGCAAAATGAGACTATGTCTCTCATACACAAAAAGTGGAACTAAGAATTTCATATACAACACTTTAGCACCAAAATAGGCATCACCATTGTATTCCTCTAAAAAAAATAAGAAAAAAGAGTATAAATGCTCTATACTTCTCTAAAAGAGTCTCAAAGCTCAAAATCTCATGAGCATAAACTCTTGGCATGCAAAATGATGAAATCTCTCTTTTGGCATGAAAATCTATGTCAAAACGAGCCCACTCTAAGTTCTTGACATGAAATCCCATGTCAATTCCATGTCCTATACACGGTGAAATGGTGGTGTTCATATAGTGGAGGTCGAGGGGTCGAACCCCACCCACTCCACTATATTCCCATATTAGCATTAAATTAAATTTAAATAACATTATTCTGGTTGGTTATAACAAAATGTATGGTTGGCATATTGATAGGAGCATATAGTTAAAATGTTGGAATATTCCTAGAATATTCTCGTGGAGGTCTTGGGTTCAATCCATTCTGAGCCCAACCATTTCGATAGTCCTTAGCCAATATTGGCCAATCAGAGAGTGCCACGTGGCACTCTCTGGTTGGTCCACCTATTGCATAGTCATCCTGCCACCTGTCTACCATGTCACTGTATGTCCTGCCATGTAATCACCTAACTATACCTACCATGTCACTGTATGGCCTACCACATGTCACCCTTGCAGTGGTGCCATGTGGATTGTATGGATGCCACGTCGAATTTTTACTGGTCCAACTAGGTGCAGAAAATGCCAAAACTGAGTGACACGTGTCAGCTTCTCGTGCTACCAAGTCAACATGTTGACATCATCATGATGTCACCCTATTCTCTATTAGCTATATATATGATCCACATGTCAACCTATGAGCTCTCCATGTGTCCTGCCCTGTCTAACTTTTTTCTTGTTGGTCAACATCTTCAGAACATCATAACTTCTTTATACAACGTCCATTTGAGGCGATTCATGCGTTGTTGGAAATTTCTTGTCAAGATATACGCAATGAAGTCATTTTCATTAGCATCTAACAATATTGATTTTTGAGCATTTTGGATCCTCCTGGATTGCACTTCCCCAATGAAAATTTTTTAGACCTCCAAAAGTATGGATCATTCAGAAATGAAGTGAGGATATTGTCATCTCACTTGTCCAATATCATCCATCCTTTCTACTTGGATAATGAGCACCCAAATCATCACAACAATAATGAAGACTAGAACAACATCGTTGACCAAGTTAAGCATTCCCTTAAATTCACAAACTCAACCATTCATTGTTGCATCTACTAAACATACTCCATAACAAAATTGAATAAACTTATGCGAAAGAGAATGAACCATCAACATATTTTACCTTCTTAATAGGAACAACATCAACCAAAGGACCTTTTTTACTTTCAACCCTAGTTTGTAAATATGGATCCTGGATACTAGCATTAACTAGTAGTTTCACGTTTCTTATAGTGACAACAATCAAATTAGTCTTCATCTAATGAGCTCTCACAATGAACTCATTCCCATCCTTGAAAATTTGATACTTTTTGTGATCCCTATAAAAAATGGCCTTCTTGTCATACAAGTATGGACTTCCCAAAACCATCCCCCAAATGTCAAGTGGAATCACGTCTAACTCTACCTCATCAATGAAACTGGATGTGATCGAAAACCGTAACTTGCATTTCATAGTTACCTATAACTGAGCATTATCACAAACCCAACCCAAATTATATAGTCTTGGATGAGGCCTAGTTTCTAATCCCAAATTCTAAACAACTTACTCTTAAATAAGATTTACTTTTGATCCACTATCAACAAGTGTATCAATCTTAGTATTCTTTGAGATAACTTGTAAGAGAAACAGGTCATTTCTTTGCCTTCCATTAGGGATTACTTTATCCTTTGAAGAAGAAGTATGTGAACTAGTACTAGCAACAAAAAATATACATTTAATGCCCATAACTGTAACTTTAGAATCTGATCTAAGATCATGAACTATGGTTGTGGCCTCTTGTTTACCTTTTTCGTTGAACTTATTTGGTAGCCTCTCTGGATGAAACTCCAACACATTTCATCCTCATGTCCTTTCTTCTTTCAATGAGAACATGTAGGCTTCTCTTCTTCTTTTCCCTTTGACCGCTTCTCAAATTTATGCAACTTTCCTTTTCCTTTACCACTAGTTCCCTTGGCCTTCTTTCGATATTCATACATTTCTTTCACCATGACCTTCATTGCCATGAACATGGAAAATAAAATTCCTCTTCAATACTAAAAGGATTTAGATTAGAAGAATCCATGTCTTTTGTTGAATCCATTTATTACTTTTGAAATGCACACCTCAAACCATTCTCAAGAATGTACTCTTCAAACGATCCTTCACCAAGATTGAGTTTGGAACTCGTAAGCATTCACTTGTAAATACACGTCAAACCAGCTCTAATACCACATGACCCAAAAATCCTTAGATTCCAATTAGTTCTTAAGAAGACACTAAACATATGACTAGATTCGGGAAATGAAGATCATTATGACTATTTGACAAATATCATGTGAAAACGCTTACGTATCCATAAACTTCATTAACTGATAAATATAACTTGTGGAAATAAGAATGCCAAAATAGAGAGAAATAGAGACAACAAACAAGGTTCATTATATAGTTTGATAACATAGTTCACCCATCTTGGACTACGTCTTTGGGTCCTCTTCCAAACAGTGAGACCACTCTATTAATTCTCAAATGCTTGATACAACAATGACTTACTATGGATAATTTTAAGATACCCTTTAATTCTGTTGATCAAACCCAAAAATAGAGGTTACCACTAAATTCCTCTCGAAATTATGAGAAGAATGAGTATAAACTCGATTATCTTTTGAAAAGGTGCCCAAGGACCCCCTTTTGAACACAAAACGAGACTATGGCTCTCATACATGAAAAATGGAACTAATATTTTCCTACACAACACTTTATCACAAAACCAACATCGCCATCGTATTCCTCTAGGAAAATTGAGAAAAATGAGTATAAACACTCTATACTTCTCTCAAAGGGTCCCAAAGCTCAAAATATCATGAGCATAAGCTCTTGGCATGCAAAACGATGAAAACTCACTCTTGGAATGAAAATATATGTCAGAAAGAACCCTCTCTAGGTTCTTGGCATGGAATCCCATGTCAATTCCATGTTTTGTATGTGGTGAAATGGTGGTGTTTATATAATGGAGGTCGGTGGTTCGAACCCAACCCACTCCACTATATTCTCGGATTAACATTAAATTAAACTTAAATAACATTATTCCGGTTGGTTATAAAGAACTTTATGGTTGGCGTATTGGTAGGAAAATATATTTAAAACGTTGGAATATTCCCAAAATATTCCCATGAAAGTCTTGGGTTCTATCCACACCGGGCACAACCATTTTGATACTCCTTAGCCAATATTGGCCAATTAGAGAGTGGCACATGGCACTCTCTCATTGGTCCATCTATTGCATAGTCGGCTTGCCACATGACTGCCACATCACTATATGGCCCACCATGTCATCAATTTACTATACTGTTGACGGGAAAAATTGACAAGTCGTCAACTAGAAGAACAAGTCTGGTCCGGGGTTGTCTAAGTAACCCAAGCCGTTTGGTGTAACTTTTTTTGATGGGTTTAATGGCTCCGTTAGCCAATCTAAGGTCCTGAAATAGAGAAAGGGAAAAATATAAATAATGTTAAAACTAAAATATGTATATACGCACACTCTAATATAACTATTATAAATGTATTTAAGCAGAGAAAGAAAACATAAAAATATCGCTTATGAATAGAATTTACAGGTTGCGAGTTTTACTGGAAACTTACAAAATTGATGTAAAAAAATAATTGTTTTTGAAAAAGAAGATAAAGAAAGCTCATTTTAATATTTTCTATTTTTTTTTTATAAATCTAACAAAACTTGTATTAACTAAGTTATGAAACAAAGATGTACAGATGGTCAAAGCCGATCTAAACTCTCCTGTTTCATTAATAGATAAAATGACAGAAATTAGAAGCAGAGAATCTAACTTGATGTTAGTTTGTTAAATGTGTATGAGCTTTTGTGCGAACGAGAGCATCTGGCTACCCTACCTTCTGCAAGAAATCTGTAGTGGTCTTATACTAAAAAATTCCTGAATAAATTCAAGAAATGTATTGGCAGCCATAGTTTAATAACATAATATTGAACACATGTGATACTGTGATCTTATGATTGCAAGTGATTACAGTAAGAAAAATCTATGTGTAATACATTCATTTCATTCATCAAATCAACATCAAAGAAAAATCCTGATATTCAAATTGATATGATGATCACAGTTACAATATATGGAACAACAAATCATGAACAATATGTATAGCATGAGTATCATGAAACATAACATGTTATCGATTCTAAATCTAAACAACATATTAATATCCCAAGATTAAATAAAACAAAACATCAATGAAACAACACTCACAATGGACTAAATCCTAAATGCTGCACGCTGTTCCATTAAGTCCTGTAAGGCATTCGTCCATAATTGGTTCTAGGCCAGGATGCCTTTCATTTACAAAATGTAGAGTATTTAAAGAGTTTTTTTGAAATCTCATCTTCCTATCTCCTAGGATAGGATCAGATCTCATGAGATGAAAATATTACAAAAATGGAGGGCCTACAACCACTCATACCTGAATTGTTTCTTTTCAAAAATTAATAAAAGTTTTTCTTATTTACAAAATAAACAGGGAAGAGATACTAATCATCTAAATCGAACATGTTCCTCCTCAGAAAATCAGCATCAAGATCTTACCATGTCCTGAAAATGAAATAGGAATACGTTAGATAATTTATTAACAACTAATTTCTATTTTTTTTTTAAATGACTTGGCTACAAAATCGAAAGATTCTGTAACCAGTCTTATATTGGCAAAAGAAATCCAATTTTTAAACTGATTTGATTCAAGAAAATAACATGCATGTAATAAGAAGAAAAAACTGTTTTACCATTTCAACCAATGACTAAACATGGATCAGGATAGCTTGGAATTGATTATGGAAATAACATTGTCTACATTTTTTATCACAATGTTGCCTATCTTCTTAAGACGTTTAGCTTGTCTCTCTTTATTTTCTCTGAGGTCATGATTTTCTCTTGTCAGTAATTCATTGTGAGTTGTGAGTGTTTTAATCCAAGATTGGAGGATGGGGATATCCGTATAGTATCGTTCAATCCACTGTAGGCAAACCTCACATTGCACGGGAGAGACAATATGTTGATGGAGTGTACAATCAAGACTAGTTTTATCAATACTACCTGTTATGTGCCCTTGACCAATCCTAATACCTGTGAAATCACCTTTATCCTTGAGACATGGTGGAATATTATTAACAAAGTCATATGGTTGATCAAGATCAGATTTATGACAATTTGGATCTTCTAAAGTCAGGAAGTCTTCAATTTATGAATTTGGAACCTCATTGACCTCGATCAGGCCGATCGAGCTCAAATGAGGTTTGACTCTATTTCTCAACTTTCTTGAAATTAGCCGACCAACTCTTTTATTTTGGAACCCTAACGCTGCGTGCTTTTGTTTTGACTGTTTGCGAGATTTGTCGACATAGGGTTTCATAGTGGCGTTATGACCATTATCCAAATTAGGTACAAGAGGTTCACTCCACTCAAAAACTACATCCTGTTGATCATGGGGTGATTGACTAGGAATTACTTCATCCAGGGGGTTTGTGGATGGCTTATTAATCGGACTGTCAAAATGTTCTTTTACCAATGATTCACCTGAATTAGGTCCGTCTACAAAAATGGTAGAAACAAAACCATTTATCACTAAAAAACCATCCCAACAATCGCCTATGGTTGTCAAATGGTGAGTTAACAGAATTTTGATTAAGCCATGGTGGGAAAGACTAGAGTCGAGGCTCTGTTTTTTATACCTTTTAGACATCTTGTACAGGATTCTTAGCAAATAGAAAGGCACATTCAAATGAAATCCTATGAAGTGTATAAGCAACCATATATGATAGAGAAAAACTAGACCATAATGACCTTCACAGGTCACAAACTATTTAAGGACCGACATGAGACCATGCCATCTATCTGTAAGCAACGAAATAGGGATACCTTTTTCACAACAATCGATTTTCCTGGAGGTCATGAAGAGGCTCCAGGGAACTTCTTCTATTTTTGAGTTCTTGAACCAGTTCTGACCAGTGGATGGAAGCCCTATGGATTTAATGATAAACTCTTCAGTTACTTCCAACTGGATGTCTCCAAATTTCACCCTATACCCATCAAATATTTGTGTGAATTCCTTAGCCACACGAAGATTATACCCTTTGAACCTTCTGATGAAGGCATCCCATCCCCGACCTTTCAAATCTTCAACTGCATCATCATGAGATAGCAATTCTTGAGATCCATTCGATTCTATTCGGACAACAAGAGCCATAAAAAAATGACTGGACTGTAACAGGGGCAACTCAAGATAGCTCTGGGTTTAGATGTCAGGAGTAAAAGGAACATATCTGAGCAGATAAAATGGAAACAAGCAAAGAGAAACCCCTGTGAAATCATAGTATGCACATCGAGGGTTTGATTATTGAGGCTTGAGCACTCCTGGTAATGAAAACCTCGTGTAAAAAGCATGACAAAAACCCTCAAACCATAATGAAAAGCTTATTAATTCACTCTGCCAGCAAAAGGATTACATATAGAGTATAATAGTTGTGCATTATGACTAGCACGACTATAGTTTATTTGCAAAAAGTTTAAATATACAAAAATGTCCATAATTCAAAAGTGAATCAACTAAGTGTATAGAAATCACATCAACATTCAAAACACTCCGAAGGTAAATCATTCAAGTATTAGACATAGAGTAGATACAAGCACAGTGACCCTTTAAAAGAATGCCTTGAATAGGAGTATAACACGATTTACTAATTTTTCAATTTTGGTTCATGCTTTCCGTCATGAACCAAACATGAAACAAAGATGAAAACACAAATCTTAGAGAATTAATGAACATCTCTTGTAATCCAAATCATCTCCAAATGATAATATTTACAAGATGAGGTGAAGGAAGCTATAGAAAGTGTTGTTTGTTGTTCAAATAGAGAAACCGTGTTGTGTTTCCAACATGTACCTTCCATGTGTCACCCTTGCAATGGTTCCACATGCACTGTACAAATGCCACGTGCCAAATTTTTACTAGTTCAACTGGGTGCTGAAAATGCCAAAAATGAGTGACATGTGTCAACATCTCATGATGCCACATTGGCATGATGACATAGTCCTAACATCACCCTATGATATTTCATTTGTACGGATGGTCCATGTGTTAGCCTATGATCTTACCACGTGTCCTGCCCTGTTTGACATTTTTCTTGTTGGTCAAAATCTTCAGAACATCATAACTTCTTCATACGACGTCCATTTGAGGTAATTCAGACACCGTTGAAAATCTATCGTCAATCTCTATGTAATGAAGTCATTTTCATTAGCATTTGAAAAGATTGATTTATGATTATTCTGGATCCTCTTGGATCACCTAGAGCACTGTGATCGAACATGACGATTGGGTGGGTCCCATAACATGAATTTTTTTCTTAAGCACACATATCTCTAACCATATATCTCATATCTACAACTAAGACCTTCTAGGGGGTGATAAGATGCATTGTAATTAAATGATACAAAGTTAACCTGCACTTGATTGGACAACAGAGGATGAAGAAAGATCAATGGTCATCATGCTTTACCTGGGTTTTATTTGCACACTGATCAATTCATCCCCAATGTCCCATTACCTATTACTACTATGGTGCCACGTGACACCATTTGATTGGTTACAGGGGTTTGATGAACAACCCCAATGCCACTATTTCAAAGTCCCATAAATTTCCTTTCTATCGTGGCCCCTACGTCACCCCTCAGGCCTACCATCAAGAACCTTCTCCCTTGGATCGACTTTCATGGAACTTTCCAGATGTACACTCATCCCCTGACACCACCATCATGGCTCTGCCACCATGGCAGTGCACACCACCTGACATGTGGCTTCCACGTGGAACTTGTATGGAAAAAGTCTCAAATTTTCCAAATTTTTCATAATTTCTCAAAATTTTTAAATTTCCCATGTTTACATGTGTTCCATTAAAACTATTATTTTGGATTTCTCAGGATAAATTCAACCTCACACACAACCAATTTCCACCATACTTGGCCTTTCAATGATTCTAGACATGAATTCAACCTGAATTCGCCCTTAAATTTGGGGTTTTGCTATTTTTCTCCAAATTCATCCATGACCATTATGTAACTTTAAATTTGGACCATTCGATTCCTATAATCGCTAAAAAAAAGGTTGAAATTGGGAATTTTAACCCCTGATCTCAATTTCCTCAAAATTGTAGGATTTTTCTCTAATTCTTCACAGGAAATTTTGTCAACTAATTTGCAAACATGCTCAAATTCCACCTTTGTAATTTATGCACACTACACTACAATGCAATGTTTGACCCATACAACCTAAGTTTTGTAGCTTGCTCTAATACGAAATTTTAACACACCCCAAACTCACTTCTGGGCATATTCCATGAAAATTCAACCTCTTTCACATACCAAAATTTTAAAATTATTTTACCTCGCTCATTAATACTTTGATACCATGAATAATCATGTCTAACAAGGCTCTAATACCCACTTGTAATAATATGCCCTGCATATGAAATATTTATGCAATCTTAGCATCATGCACTTCAATGCATAACACATAATAAGATTCATAAATATAAATGTGCACAACAATAGCAATTAAGTACACAATTATACATAATAAACAACATATAAGAAAATAACATAACACTTATCTTTTTATAAAAGCATCAACTAGCTACAAACCTCAAATGTTCCACCCAACCATAGATATTGTTTTTCTAGCACTCTCAATAGTAGGTCACCTGCTAAGGCCCTATGTTAAGGCCCTAACACTCATTTATTATTAGTTTATTAGTTATGATTAGGTCATCTTAGTGGTAGGTTACATCATGCTCACTTTATCTCCTATTATAATAAAGGAGAATCATTTGTACAAGTATCTCATATTGTCTTGTGAATTTGATATATTGTAAAAGGAAGTTTCCCCTTCGAAGTGGATTGTTATTCATTGACTATTTTTGATTTGGTTCATAACATTTGGTATCATAACATACGATCCTAGGGTTTCACTCCAATCAAGACCTATTGACATTTTTTCTCTAGATTTTCTTTTGGGATGATTCAAATAGAGAAATTTTGAGGGTACTAAGGATACATAGTGAAGTATGTCTAGTAAACATTTCAGGTACTAGTTTTTTATGATTACTGTGATATAGACTGTGGAAGTGAGGGTTTGTGACTAGTCCAAAAATCAGTTTCAAGTGAGTCATCTTGGAATTTCCACTATAAAAAAAATTCTGGGATGATTCAGAAAAAAAAAAAAGTTGAGGATACTAAGGAGACAAAGCAAGGTATGCTTGGTAAAAAAATTAGGTACTATTTCATTATAATTTATGATACATATCCTATGTATGTGTGGGTTTGTGACGATTCCTAAAACTAGTCTCAAATATGTGTTGTTGGTAGAAGTACCATATCTGAAGTTTGGAAAGTCCAAATTAAGTCCCACTAGTTTCTTTGGAAATAAGACATACCATAGTATTTTAGACAAAAATTCTAGAAACATATTTGAATTGGAAATGTGGCATTCCATACAAGTGCATTCTCTAGAAAGGGACAAAAATCAACAAGATTTAGTAAAGTTACCATAACTCTAACTTGGCATGTCAAATTTTGATCTGCCATATGGCATTAAAGAGAAGAAACATCATAGTACTACATGTTGACATTGTATATTCAGAAGGGATAAAATTACAGAGTTACATCAGGACAAAGGATAACTAACAAACAATTTCCCAACTAAGGTTTTGAGAGTATGTAACTCACACTTAACATAAATTTTGATTGGAAGATCCGTTTCTAGTGATTCAAACATAATAATAAAGAGAAAAAAGAGGATTATTATTATTTTCTCCAATGGAAATGGGTCCTTCAATAACTAATACTCCTAGCAAACCTCAATAAATATCACACATGGCATCTAAAGAAAGAGAAGACTTAAAAAAAAAGTTATTCCAATTAAGAACCAAGTTAAGGAAATGAATGGTAGTGTGTTGAAACTTGGGGATTTATCATGTTCCCAAGAAACATTTTAAAGGGAATTGGATGATAAAATAGAAATATTGATGAATTAGAGGATGCACCAAATGGAAAATAAGATGGATAAAAAGATGGCGGAATTAAAAAATTCCATTTTATAAATCCTAGATGGGAGGCTTCCTAAAAGTGACACTGTGACCGAAGAGAATCATGAAAATAAATGTATTATTCATGTTGAACAACCTTCCATAGTAAGAAATTTTCGTATGGTTTTAAATCTAATAGTGGATTTAATTATGGATGGGTTCCTAAGGGTGTCAATTTTCCCAAGGTTGAATTAAAAAAGTTTGATGGAACATAAGTCTTTACATGGGTGAAACAAATATAGAAATACTTTGAATTACATAATATTATGAATGATAAGAAAGGGATTTCAGTATAAATGTTTTATTTTGAGATAAAATTGTATCAATGGTGTCAATGGGTACTCAAAACAAAGCCCCATTCTCATCATTATACTCGGAGTTTATTTATAAGAGACTTAGAAGCACAATATGGAAAAGTTTGGGAACATGAATACTTTAGTCAATTGACAAGAATCAAGAACTTAGGTGATATTGAATATTATAATTTATAATTTTATGTTTTTTCCACAAGGGTGGATAACATAAGTGATGAACATCTGTTGTAAGCTTACATAGGTGGATTATAGGAAGACACTAAACATGACATTTTCTAAAAACATCATGAAAATAGTATGGAGGCTATAAAATTTTCTTTTGATAATCAAACCAAGAATAGATATACACACAAGTATACCATTGGAATATATGTAGGAAGTAGAGACAAATTTTGGGCTCATGGGGAACCCTACCCCAACCTACTCGAATATCATCAAAGAAAATGGAAGAAAGAAAAAAAAAAAGGGACTATATTTTGGTTGTGATAAAAAATGGTCCAAAGGGCATAAATGTCAAGAAACAAAATTGTTCACCTTGGATAATAATGATGAAGAGGAAATGAAGGCATCTATACAAAGGGATTAGGAAGGAATTGTGAACTTAAAGGAGCAGGAAAATATGTAGAAATTCTAAACAACAATGAGAGGTGTGAAATATTTTTCATGCATTGGTAGGATTGTCAGCACCTCAAACCCTTAATATAGGATTGCAGGATACATTAAGAATCTAAGGGTTATAGTGCTTATTGACTCAAGGAGTACCCATAACTTCATTGATAAAATATTAGCAAAGAACCTCAATTGTTTTTTGTATCTAGTGACAAATTTTCAAATTTTTGTTGCTAATGGAGATAGTATTGATTGTGGAAGAAAATGAAACAACATTCAACTTAGTATGTGAGAATATAACTTAGAAATCCTGATGTATGCCATTCCCATTGGAGGTGTAGATATTTTTCTAGGGTTTCAATGGTTGAGAATATTAGGTACAATTTCTACAAATTATCAGAAATCATTCATGAGATTTGAATTGGAAGGAATTCAATATTAATTCAAAGGGTTAAAATATGCACCTTCTCATATCATTGAATCTCATGGAATGGAAAAGCTCCTAAAAAGGGGTAGTAGGGGGTTTTTGGTTATAAATTATTCTATGGAAGTAAAGTAGGAAGATGAAAATATTCCAGAGGAATTAAAATGCATTTTGGAAAATCACCATAGGGTCTT
>WSFP011408934.1:0-24953 GCA_009831015.1 Picea engelmannii
TTAAAATATGTCCAAAGCTATAAACATGATAACAAAAGTCTTATGAAAGCCAAGGAGAAACACGACGACTTCAATGTCAAATTGATGCAAAGCTTGGACATAATAGAAAATAAAATGGATAAGGAGACAAAGTCAAGTAGATCAATAAGTCGCAGGGTCTCATGATGAGAAAATAAGAGAAGAAATAAGTCTTGGTAAGCATCAATTTCACTCATCAAAGCATTCTTTGAGGAAAGCACGCAATAGCTCAAGTCCATCTCCTGTCAAAAAGAATAATAGAAGGACTAGGGTGGATGAGATATAGGGAGAAATGAGTAATATCAAGCCTCCTACCTTTAGTGGTGACAATAATAAGGGCGAGGATGAAAAAAATTGGTTGTTGGGTATGAAGAAATACTTCTGGTTGCATAATTACATCTCACAGGCATAAGGAAAAAATTCCATTTATCATCTCAAGGGGAAAACCTCAATGTGGTGGGATCAATATGTACAACTGCAACACATTGATGAGAAGAAGGTTACTTGGAAGGAATTCAAGTAATATTTTTAAAATAATTATTTAACCAAGTGCTATTATGATAGGAAAACGAAGGATTTATTTGAAATCAAGCTTGGGAGCATGACCATAGACGAGTATGAAAGAATATTTTTAGAGCTGCTGAAATATGTGCCTTTTATCAAGGATGAACATGTGAAGATTCAAAGGTACTTGAGTGGGTTTCCATCATTTATTAGCGACAAGAAATAGTATGATGACCCCAAGACATTGGAGGAAACTATAAGGTGTGCTAAGTGTCTTTATGAGTAGCAAAGGGGAAGACCGAATTTCCAAAAGGCTTGGGAAGACAAGATGAAAATCAAGGTGGAACAGAGGAAAAAGGGGACTAAGCCACCATTTTTCAAAAATATTGCGTAAGGACAACCATTTCCAAGGAGCCTAGAATGATTGAGGCAATGGAAAGTAGACCAAGGAAGCAAACAATGAATTGTTGGGGTTGCAACAAAAATCATATGTTTAGAGATTCCCTCAAAGAGGTGAAAAAGAGAGGTGTAACACCCCTGTTTCCCACATCTTGTAATTAATCATAAAATAGGATTACCATGCTAAGCCACGTGGATGATGTAAATGTATTATTGTTAAATTTCCCATAACTGATTGTTGGGGGGTGAAACCTTGAAGTACGAGCCGTGATATCTCTAGAGGAAATAATCAGTTAATGAAGGAAAGGACTGGTGGTTGAATAATCAACCACCCCCGTGAATGGAAACATGGGTTGTTATCCAGAAGTACCACAGAGACCTGCAGACCCAAGCTTCCTTCTGACAGAAGGAACATGATAGGTCAGAAACCTTCCTAAAGAAGGAAGGTAAGATACACACACAAATGGTAAGGAAGATGGAAAAAAAGAGGAGAGACACCAGATGAGAGTGCAAGCTCAAAAGGGAATGCATGAACCAAAAGGAAGTGAAAAGAACACGATCTGAAGGACCCAAATGCGAGCTTGATGCTGAGGAAGCATCTGATAAACCTTGGAGGGATACTGTGACAGAGAGAAGGTCTCTGAGAGGTGGCATAGTTCCCTAGTGATATCATGGCTTGGAACAGGGGTGTCTAGAGTACTAAAAATGAATTCCTCTGAGCCTATGGTTGGGTGTAAAGGCACACACCCATAATTAGTTAGTTGGCTGCAACTTGTAATAGATAAGTATTTTACTACCATGTGTAATTGAGTTGCAACTTTGTAATGAAATTGGATATACTGTGAATGTTTTCAGGGATGTGCATGATTGCTTGATGGTTATACTGCATCCCTTTTATTTCTGCTTGACTATGTAATTAGGCAAGTAATAAATTATATGGGGGGCATGACTTTTACTGGTAAATGCTTGATCCCTGTGGTGGTTTAAGCTAGAGCCACTAACTTTGAGTTCATCGACCTTGGCCACGGTTTTCATGGGTGCATGTTGACACTCCCAGTTTCCCTGAGTCTCTGGGAAGATGGAATCTGTTAAGCTCAGGAGAGGTAGTGCATATATGCACCGATTCTCTATGAGGTGGGTAGAGGTCGACAACCTCTTAAGTTCTATACTTGATGAAGGAGCATAAGGGGTGTGCAGAAGACCCTTCTAAGTGTTAAGTTTAGGAGAAAGAGAGCAAATCTCTTAATTCCTTCATAACTGACAAAGCTCAGGAAGGATAGAGAGATTCAAGTATCCAAAGGGAATATCCTTTCATTTGGAATATGAATAGATGAGATCCATTCGGGAGGATCCAAGGTCTGTCACAACCATTAGATTTGAAGAAGGAGTGCATGCATTAACTCCTTGACTCCTTCAGTCTTTGTGAGTTTGGTGAATGTTGGTAATCATCATAAAGGAGACAAATTTTCTGAATCTCGAAGCCTGAAGAAGACGTAGACCGTTGATTTGAGATAAGTCTCAGTCATCCGATCTTCTAGTTTAAAGTTCACGCATTCGGGAGAATTGTGTGTTGGAGCGACCAAAACCTCCAAAGGCTGAAGTCATGAAGTGATCTGGACCGTGGATCTATGGATCCTTCAGGATCCTAATTGACCATCCGATCTATGATTTTGGCGTTCTCCCTTCGGGAGAATTGTGAGTTGGAGTGACCAAAACCTCCAAAGGCGAATTTATGGAGCACTCGGGAGTTAAGCCCTGGGTCACAGCTTGAGGTCACATGTGAGAAGGGCCTAGCAAGAGAGGATAATTCCCATTGTTTTGGAACTCGCCAAAGTGCATGATCCTGAAGTTTAGGTGGGTCATTGATCTAGAAAGGGAGAAGGGACCGTCAATTCCTCTCCCGTCATTTTGAAACTTCACCAGTTCAGAGTTCAGATGAATTGGCGAGTGGTGAGGTGAAAACGCCTGAAGCCGAAGTTCCGAAGCACCCTTTGAGTAGGCGTCGGGTCATAGCCTGAGGTCATATGAAGGAAGGGGCTAGCATGGAGAGCTAGTGCCTATTTCTCAAATCCTTCAAGGGGGCCAGGAAAGAGCCCGCGGGTTTGGAAGAACTTGCAATATGAAGAAAGGGGAGACTAGAGAGAGTTAAGGAAAGAGAAATTATGATACCCCACCGATTAAAAGAGCACTTAGGGGTCAAGTGTGTTACAAATTGGTATCAGAGCATGGTTACAACACTTTTACTTCGTGGGCTCATGCACGAGTCACATACAGAGGTATTTTTATCTACATTTACTCCTTGAGGAGAAGGACTACAGATTCAACCTGTGATTTTGGGAATTCTTGTTGAATTTCAGTAGAATAATTTCTTTAACCCTTTGTCAAAGTGATAAATTCCTTTACCAGAGTATGGATATGCTAATTAAAATTAATAATAAGACTTGAATGTGGATAACTAAAGGTGGCAGGGTTATGTCAAGGGTAGTTGAAGCCCGAAGGACGGATGACCTGGTGTTTGTAACATTGCCTCTAAGAATGGGAAGTTGGAACCTCAGGCACTGATGACGGCTGATTATATAATGGTTAATACCTTTGTGAGATTAAAGGAATCTGATAGGATCAGGTATGATCCTTGGTAGTGTAATTAATGCTTTATGTTAAATTCAGAGTATATAACTCCTCATGACTAGAGGAAAGGTGAGATGGGTGAGTCCTATAGAAGTTGAGGAAAGAAGGTTTTCTTGCTAGTTGTTATAGTATAAAAGGGAAAGTGACCCCGGATGGTTATTTCCATAAAGATAAGGCAACATAAGTATGAGTTATAGCTGCAATATTATTCATGTAAGCAAATGTAATATCTAACTAAAGAACACTAATGATAAGACTAAGCTAGTATGATGAATACTTAGTTGTGTGTGTATGCTTGAGTGCATGGATTCAATGCATTGTGAAGCTTCTTGATATTAAGCCTGATATTAATACCAATTAGGTATGAATGATATTAAATGTGCAAGTGATGCACATGTATGATGTAAGAGTATAAGTATACTAAAGGCCCAATATGGTTTCCCTGATGAGTGAAATGTGAGGCAAGCATAACACATTCCAAGATTGAATGAATACCATGGATGCATGCTTGAATCCATTATGAAGAGTCATGAAAGTTTTGTTTTGAATGATATATTAAGGGGAATGTGCCCCATCTCTGATCGAGGTGAATATCGGTGGCCACCCACCTTTTTCAACTGGCTCAAAACAACTTTCTGGCAATTTTGACAATTTACTATTTTTAGCAGGTTTTAACTTCCGGGGCCATTTTGAGGGCCTAAATGAAGGTTTTTCGAGATCGAGGTTCTCAATGATAGCTGAAGGCATGATTGATCCCCCAAAATGAATCTCCTCTATGATACATTTCCAACGAGCTATCATACGCCTAAAACGGAGATCGTATGCAAAAGTTACGACCTCGGGAAGTTGATGTACTAACTTACCCAAACGGGGCCCACATGACTTTTGGCGCTTCATTTCCTAGGGTTAGGTTTTTGGATGTCTAGGACTTTTGGAATTCCTGCTTATTGTAAAAAGTCCTTCAGAGCCTCATTGTAATCATCTTCTTGCGAATGCGAGAAGCCGTCACATCTCTTCTCAGAGATAAGCTGCCACCATTCTAGCGAGTCTTCCACTCTGTATTTTTACAGTCTCTGTACATTTCTTTCATTAATAGAAATCATGTATTACTGTATATCTGTGTTTATGGTTTCATCTCCGATACATTTCTATTATATTATTGAATATCTGTGATATCTCTGTGCATTTCTTTATTATATCTCCGATCTCATTTCGTGCTGAAAATAATCCGGATCAGTGGTATCAGAGCAGGCTGCTCTTGATCGTTTTTTTCAGTGCATGTCCCCGACAAGGTCTGAGTATAGCAAGTTGGGTCTCAAGCTTGTCTTTCTTGAAGACAATTGCTCTCGCACACCCAATAAACCCTCAATGGCGGAAGAAAAGAAAAATGACGGAGCAGACGATCCTATCAATCTGTTGCTTGAGAAAGCTCTTACGCGACAGAGGGACAAAATGATGGAGAATTTTTCCCACATCCTTCAATGCCTGCCAATAGCATCAGACACATCTTCATCAAGCAGCCACTTTGGAGGCACCTCACCTTTCAAGGTACAATTTAATTTTGATATTCCTGTATTTGAAGGACAAATAGATGCAAAAGCCCTAGAAAAATGGTTAACTCTGCTGGAAGGTTATTTCTCTGTTCACAATTTTTCCAACAAAAAAAGGATCACCTTTGCACTCCTTAAATCTCTCCCTCATGTCAAACATTGGTGGGAAACTTACTGGGATCAAAGTTCCACAGAGGAGTCTGGAATATATGGGGCCGATCCCACTTGGGATTTTTTTGTGGATGCGGTAAAAGAACAATATTACCCTGTTGGCAACTATGAGGACCAGTACATGAGATGGACCACACTGCAGCAAGAGAGGGTCCAAGAAGTTCTGAAGTTCACCAATACCTTCCATACCTTGCACACCAAGCTGGGTATCAAAGACTCCAAGCAACATTTGGTTCTGAAATACCGTGGGGCTCTACACATATACATCCAAACTGAAATGGATTTTCTGGACATCTCATCACTCAGTGCTACTTATTGATACACTGTTAAAATTGAGTAGAAATTTAAGCACCAGAACAAATGGGAATTCAGGTATGCAAATATGCAACAACCAAAGTATGACAAAAATGGCCCTAACAAGCAGTCTCCCAAAAACCAGTCCAAGACACAGGAAAAGAAGGGTCACGGGAAGACAAAGAAGGACACCAAAAAATGGTGCGAGTTCCACAAAATCCCCTGGCACAAAACTGATGAATGTCGCTCAAAACAATCATTGGTGGCCGAGATCAAAGACAAAGAGCCAAACCTTGATTCATAATCTGATTTTGAAAATAATGGTAAAGGACAGATCATTGACGCAGACCCCACTGCTATTGTCGCGACCACAACAATTCAACCAGAAGAACCAACAGATCCTGAAGAGGGGGAGCGCCTTTTTCATTCACAGATGTGGGTGAAGGGGACCCCATTGCATTTTATTGTTGATAGCGGAAGACAAAAGAACCTCATCTCAGCAGAGGTTGTCAAACAGTTGGGATTGTCATCAACACCACACCCGCAGCCATACAACATCGGGTTGCTTCACCAAGGATGAGATCTTCGTGTCAGCCAACAATGTCGATTTTCATATGGCATCCAACCCTTCAAGGATGAGGTATTATGTGATGTTTCCCCACTGGATGTCTGTGATGTTCTCTTGGGCCAACCATATATGTGGAAGCGTCATGCTATTTATGAGTCTCGACCTCATAGTGTTATTGTCACTTTGGGGGGTCATCTCTATAGAATACCAGAGGTAGTTCCCACTATTGTTCCACCTAAAAAGTGTCGCAAAGTAGTATCTCATACTGCAAAATTTAGCTTCTTCACAATCTATTCAAAAGGAGAACAGAAGGACACTGCAACCATTACAACCTCACCCCAAGCACCTTCTATCCTACAGAAGCAGGTCGACAAGGCTGCAACAAAATGCAAAGATTCCTTCTACACAACATCCTCTCATGTATCCTGACTTGTTGAACAACCTCAACCTCAACGGGTTCATGATAGACTTCCACAAACTGAGCAGTGCAGCGTCTCTAGCAAGACAAACAACTCACGAAGATGCAGATTCAATAAACGCTTTTCCTTCTCCCCCAGGAACTCAACACAATGGAGACCATTGCTTCCTAAGGAGGGAGTATTGATCTAGGTGGATATCGGTGGCCACCCACCTTTTCCAACTGGCTCAAAACAACTTTCTGACAATTTTGACAATTTACTATTTTTAGTAGGTTTTAACTTCCGGGGCCATTTTGAGGGCCTAAATGAAGGTTTTTCAAGATCTAGGTTCTTAATGATAGTTGAAGGCATGATTGAGCCCCCAAAATTAATCTCCTCAATGATACCTTTCCAACGAGCTATCATACGCCTAAAACGAAGATCGTATGCAAAAGTTACGACCCCGGGAAGTTGATGTACTAACTTACCCAAACGGGGCCCACATGACTTTTGGCGCTCAATCTCCTAGGGTTAGGTTTTTGGATATCTAGGACTTTTGGCATTCCTGCTTATTGTAAAACTGCCTTCAGAGCCTCATTGTAATCATCTTCTTGCGAGTGCGAGTAGCCGTCACATCTCTTCTCAGAGATAAGCTGCCACCATTCTAGCGAGTCTTCCACTCTGTATTTTTACAGTCTCTGTACATTTCTTTCATTAATAGAAATCATGTATTACTATATATTTGTGTTTATGGTTGCATCTCTGATACATTTCTATTATATTATTGAATATCTGTGATATCTCTGTACATTTCTTTATTATATCTCCGATCTCATTTCGTGCCGAAAATAATCCGGATCAATCTCCCCAGGAAAAGCCACTACAAATAAATGAAAGAGTAAACGATAAAGGATGCTCTATTGTCATGATAAGAGGCAAATGATTATTCCTTTGAGGATCATATGAGAATGATTGTAAACAATCATGAGTTGATTGATTTTAAAGTAGAGATGTATGTAGGCTATGAAATATACCTATGGAAGCTACACATAGGCTTATGATTATGAATATAGCTAAGTACATCATGGATGCAACTTCACAAAAACTAGAATATGTGTGGATACATAATCCGGATGCATGTCAGAAATGCATGTCTATGTTCCTTAAAGAATTCTTAGTGATGAGCCGAAGCTAATTCAAGGTTGAGGCCATCACAGATAGTGATGGATATGCAATGAGGAAATTGTGTGCTAAAGGAGTTCCCTGTGAAGAAACTGTGTAAGGACTCTGTTAGAAGAACATAGTCACAAACCTAATGTTTGTTGAAGGTTGGGCAATGGGATAAAAAATCCTTCCTATATAAGAATCTTGGATTACATTTTTTAAAACAAAATGTGTAGGTGGAAGACTAACAACTGAATGTTAACCACTCTGAGAACTGAATGATAATGTGCAGGATGCATAGGTTCATGACCCACTATGAAAAAAAATATTTCTATTAAAGCATGTTGTTGTATCCAAAAGGTTAGAGTGAGGCCTAACCAAGACTGCTCAAGGAAAAGAGTAGGGAGATATGAACCTGGAATAAATTGCAAAAGCTAAGAAGAGGAAAAAGGAGTAACACTTTTCCACCCTAATAACTTTGAATTTCTACAGAGTTGCAGGTCTTATATGAGCAACTGTGAGAAAAATTACAACTGGGAAAATAGAATGGATAAATGAGTATGTTTGATCGAATAGACTTGGTTGAATCCACATCAACCAAAGGAAGTAAGGCCTTAGAAATAACTCAGCTGGGTTGAAATCCCCAGGCTACGTGGAAGGAGTGAGAAAAATGGGAGAGCCCCTAACTCTCTTTATATGTGTTATGTTTCCTCTGGAATGAGAAATTTGATTTACTAATAAAGGTAAATGTTTTGACACCATAGTGATGACGATTGTATTACTGCAGGAACAGTTGAGAACTATCTGTATTGCATTCATGAAAACCTTTTGAGGATAATGTGATGAAGAGAATAAATATATGCTAGGACATTTTGAAGATGTTTTATGGATTTGAATGGATGATACATGCATTTTAATTGATATTCCAACCAATGATGCATGTCGTGTATAAAAAGGAATTGGAACTGTTGAGGAAGTCAGTTACCAATGATGGGAAACATCAAGCAGAGGATGACCATGGGAAGGCTGCGATCGAAAGATTGTTAATATGACTATAAGAATCCCCCTAAAGCACCGTTGATGAGGTAAAAATCAGAAAGAGGGTGCTAGTAGCCAAGAAAAGGTATGAAAATATTGGGTGAGAATCCCTTCTTTAATATTTTTATTGTCTCATGTTATGCACAAAATTTTGAAAGGGAAGTTGTATGCCATGTGTTATCACCATAACGATTTCTCGGAATCCAAGTGCCAAATAAATTTAGAGAGGGGTTAGACCGGCAGACCGGAACCCATCTGGTGGGAAGAGTTATATTGGTAGGGACACGGAAGTGGTAGGACCCAATGGACTGTAGATCTTGGGGTAGCTCGGATCAACGGTTGAGACCCATATTAGTCGGCGAAACAACACAGGACTTAACTGATTGAGGGTGGGCCAGGGAAAACCACCATGGTGTCATTCATGGACGTGTGGCACCCTCATAGGTATATCGGGGTGAAAGATGGTATGCCTAAAACCATTTTCCAAAAATCCCCAATGTCACGTGTTTTAATACGTCAAATCAACGATTAGTGTAGGGGAGGGAGACGACTGGTAAAATCATCGCATGCCACTCATTCAAGTACTTCACGACCATGCAATGTCAGGGGAACACCGTCGGATAACAAACTCAAAGGATAATCATTTGAAATGGATTGGCCAATTATGGTAAACCAATGTGCCTACAAGTAATCTTGTCAGTGATTAATGATTGGAACTTGATAACTGCCGATCTTCAAGTATGGGTGGCGTTATTCTACTCCAGGAAATCATCGTCTCATTCATAAGTGAAGTAATCCCCAATTGGATCGACTTTCTTATTTATGTAAGAGTTAAGGAAAATAAAAATTGTGGTCTCTGCAAACTTGGAATACATGGATGAATCCAATCAAGCAATATCCAGTGGAACAGAGTTTTCAACTAACATGGCGCGTTTATCAATGAGTAAGAAACAAAGGTCGATTGCACAGATATTAGCAACCAAATTCCATACCAACCTTGCGATAGAACCATAATCAGGGGTCATATTAAAACCTCTTATGAGGGACCTAATAATCAACAGACACGCGGAGGAAATCTACAAGCGAGCAGTGAAGAAGAAACAAAGCAAATGATAGAAGACAAAAATCAGAGCTGAGGCGGTTGAGAGTGTTGGGGAAAATCAAATAGCCTGGTTGAGCACTCTAAAGGAGGAAATATCCAAGATGGAATGAATTCTCAGGTAGAATTGAGTATGTTCCAACAAATTTTGGACATATGGCGTTCAAAGGAAAAAACCCCATATATGTCATACATGTTTGTAACGATCCCTTTAAAGTAGGAGAACTGTCGTTATATATTACTCCTTTTTGTAACTGACCTCTATTTTTAGAATTTTGGGGAAGTTTGATCATTTTGAATTCTACAAGTAACTCCTCTATATATATATATCATCTTGAGGATATAGAAGAGATGAGATGGAGAAAAGAGGAGCTTTCCCTCTGAGCAGGAAGACTTTGTAAAATTCTGGAGCTAGAATGAATATACAAATGCAGAAGAAGATTTTTTAACTATTTACGAAAATATTCTAATTGGCTATGATATGAGTTCTATCATCTTTCATAGTATGTAATTCTTGTGATATTTTATTTTATTTACACTTTCATCTGTCTAAATTGGAGAATCAAAATCCCAGAATTCATTGCATGATGCTCTTGGCTTAGCAAATTAGGTTATGTGTATTTTTTCTTAACCAATTAAAAATTCATTTTAATATGCTCTAATGCAGTTACATGTTTCTTTTTCCTCTGATGCCATGCAAACCTCAAATATAAACTTAGAATCATCGCCTCATTTAGCCTTTTCCTCTTAATAGTTTTCATGATTTGTCAATGCATTGTTCATTCATGACTCCATAGCCCAAATGTTATCTTCATTTCTTCAACAAATTTATAAAAACCCCCCAAAACAAACTAAATATAGCTACCGATTTCCATAGAAACATCAAGTGACATGAGAGATCCCTTTTTGAGTTGAACATGCTAGTGCCTCAGCTCTAAATCTAGTTGAAACAATTACCTCTGTCATTTGTCTATTCAGATGGATGAAATTTACAGAGTGCTAACATTTTGGCGCCGTTGCTGGGGACGAAATTGGTAAATTTTCCCTGGGAAGAAAAACACGATTGAGTTCTAAGGTCTGAGAGAAGCAAACACTTAGGCACATATTGGCTGTATCCCTACTCTGGCGACTCCACACATCAAAGAATCAATTTGAAGGTGATTCCACTGGTAGAAGAATCCATAAATTTTTGTTTTTCAATGGTGACTCCACTCTCAATGCATAATCGAGCTTCCAAAACATCATTGGTGACTCCACTGGAAGATGAGATCCCTTGACACAGATATGAAAAGGCATTGTGGAAGAAAACAAGTACTTAAAATGGGATTCTTTCAAAGGCATTCTACTATTTGTTATAAATTGCCTCTGGTCCTTTCATGAAAATACTAGACGAGTTTTTCTTTACCTGCGGCATTATAATGATGATCTCTAAAGTCTTGAAATCGTATGTCCTCCTCTTAAAGTTGTACATGCATATCCTCACTGTATCACTAATTTCGATAAAAATTTTCCATCTGGGCTATGTGATGATCATGACCAAGTTGATGAGCCCCATGAAACCAAGGCTGATATTTCCCCTCCTTTACTTGCTCCAATGTCCTCCAAGACCCAACATAGATATGCACCCTTGAAGTTACCCCAAGTTCTCCATGATTTCCCTCCAAAATACTATGAGTATCTACCTGTGTTTGATGGGGAACTTGATGGCATCTCAACTGAAAAGCACATCCAAGGGTTTGAACATTTTGTAGATTTGTTCGAGATTGACCATGATGATGTCTGTATGAGGGCCTTCTCTCAATCCTTGAAAGGGGACACCAAAGACTATTTCAAACATTTGCATACATAGACAATTAGCTCATTGGAGGAGTTGAAGAGTGTCTTTTTAAAGTTTTGGGGAAAGAAGAAATCTTTGGATCTACAACTCAGTGATTTATATGCCTTGGAAAGGCAGAGCAATGAAACTATTTCTATATTCAGTAGAAGGTTTTCCAGTATCTATTATAATTTGTCTGAATAAATTCAACCCACCAAAGCTTCTACCATGCTCCATTATGCAACTACTCTTCATCCAAATCTGTCTTTCCTCCTACTGGAAAGAAAACCCAATTCCTTACAACAAATGTTTAATGATGCTCAAGACATTCAACACAATATCCAAGCATGTGAGGAGACTCGAGATAAGGGGTTAGATGCTAAAGAAAATGAAAGTGAATATGCACATAAAATAGTTGATTGGAACCCTAAGCATGTAATCGACAATATCACAGGTCTTCTTGAATTTCCCAATGCCAACGATTTTATAGAGAATTATATTCCACTTGTTAAAAGAGGAGGTGCTGATTTAGTTTCTGATCCATCCCATGATAAGCAAGAGGTTGATTATTTTATGTATTCATTTATAGACAACCAAGAAGATGAGTTTACAAAACAGTTTTTTAAAGAACAAGTTGATGTTCCAAGTTTGTTCCTACTAGATGACATTGTACATGTTAGTAATTTACTTGTATATGAAAAATATGAGGATGATTATGATGTTGAAGATGTTCTTTTTCAGCATTATAGTGAGATAAATCAATCTACATATCACAGTTACAGAGAGAAAAGTATTGGATCAACTGGAGAGAATTCTCCACCTTCGTGTTTTGTTGCATTTAAATTGTTGAAAGAAAATTCTAAGATCATTATTGAGGCAAATGAATTTGTGTAGATGCAAAATCACACTAAACCAACGACACTAATTAACAAGATATTGCATCTCTCTTCTCATGTGATTGGTGACCCCATAACTTGTTATGTAGAAGATCCTATCAGTTCAAAAATACAACCATTAATCGAAGATGAGCATGTTCAGAAATATGCCCACATTGAAGAGAATGGAGGTCTTGAATCAAGTGAAACAAACTTACCACTATGTTTTGCTTCTTTCAAATTGCTAAATAAAAATGTTTGTGATATATCAAGTCATAAATCCTCCAGGCATGATGGTGAATACGAAGAGAAAAGTGGACTTGCAAGTGTGTATTATCTTCCATTATGCTTTTCCTCCTTTTTAGCAAATCGTGAGATGATAGGGGAAACAGGGAAGTTGGAGGAAAGTTCCATCAATCAAGAAAGTCAACAACATTCTCACACAATTGATAATTGTGTTGTTGATCACATGAAAGGTTATTTTATCTCATATTTGCAACCTATGCTCGGATGTCGGCCTGAAAAGAAAGAAGAAGATGATGTTCAAGGTCATTTCCCTTTGCCTGAAACTAATATAGATATTCAACAATGTTTCCAACAAAACAAAGTGTTTCAAAGTTGTCTTTCTTCCCTTGAAAATGACGTGGTATTTCAATTTCTAAATGGCCTAGACACAGATGAGGGTTTTGAAAATGCGTCTATGGGAACTCTAGACTGTGAAATAGTATGTGATATCAACTCTTCACATTCAAAAGAATATTATGAACAAGAATTTATTTCCGTTCATTCATTTGAAATTCAAAATGACAGTCCTCAAGCAAATTTCCAAAAGTTTAATAAAACCAAATCAGATGCACATAATATGGCTATCACATTTGAAGACATTCAATAATGTATGAATATTTTCGTTGATATGCACAGAAGAGTAGAAAAACCTATTGCTTCCATTTCATTTTAGAATGTTCTCAAAACAGAGGAAACATAGCAAGAACAACAAACGCTTGCAAAGGAAGATTTTCTTTCTGTTTTTTCTCATCAAGAAGAAATGATCTATCGTGGTTTTCAAGACCCTGTCGCCATCCTATTACAGTCTTCAGTAAAGGAGGAGTTTGTTTTATTCATAAGCTCAATATTTGGATTCAACTTTTGTTTCCAACCACCATTGTTTACATTTGTCTACCTGCTTAAAAAGGATGTGATCAGAGAAAAATCAAGAAGCCAACTTCTTGATTGGTTACATTGGCACTTTATCATCACTTGATTGAGTGTTCATCTCAACATTTTTAGAGTAGGTAGGAGTATGGAAATAAGATTTTTGATCAGGAAATTTTTAGTTTGAATTTCTAGTATTGTGTAGAACCAGTTTTCAGCAATGTATTCAATATCCAGTTAAGAGCAGTACGCATAATTTGGTTTTCAGAAGACATTGGTGACAGGTCACAGTGGGGCACACACACATGTTTTGGAGAAGCCCAATGGATGAGGCACTGGGTCTACGAGTTCTTTGCTACCTCACTGGGAGGATAACATCCCTAATAGGAGCCCATGTTATCATCATAACAATTTCATGGAATCCGAGTGCCAAATAAATTTAGAGAGGGGTTAGACTGGTAGGCCAGAACCCATCTGGTGGACAGAGTTATATTGGCAGGGACATGGAAGTGGTAGGACCCAACTGACCGTAGATCTTGGTGTGGCCCGGATCAACGGTTGAGACCCATATCAGGCGACGAAACAACACGAGACTTAATTGATCGAGGGTGGGCTGGGGAAAACCGCCATGGTGTCATTCATGGACGCGTGGCGCCCTCAAAGGTACATCGGGGTGAAAGGTGGTTTTCCTAAAACCATTTTCCCAAAAGCCTCAATGTCACGTTTTCTAATACGTCAAATCAATTATTCGTGTAGGGGAGGGCGACGACTGGTTAAATCACCACATGCCACTCGTTCGAGTACTTCACGACCGTGCGATGTCAGGGGAACGTCGTCGGATAACGAACTCAAAGGATAATCATTTTAAATGGATAGTCCAAGTGTGGTAAACCAATGTTCCTGCAAGCAATCTTGTCAGTGATTAATGATTGGAACTTGATAACTACCGATCTTCAAGTATGGGTGGCGTTATTCTGCTCCAGGAAATCATCGTCTCATTCATAAGTGAAGTAATCCCCAACTGGATCGACTTTCTGATTTCTGTAAGAGTTAAGGAAAATAAAAATCATGGTCTCTACAAAATTAGAAGACATGGACAAAGCCGATCAATCAATATCCAGTGGAACAAGGTTTTCGACTAACATGGCGCGTTTATCAATGAGTAAGAAAGAAAGGTAGATTGCACATATATTAGCAACCAAATTCCATACTGACCCTACGATAGAACCAAAATTAGGGGTTATATTAAATCCTATTATGAGGGACCTAATCATCAATGGACACGCGGACGAACTCTACAAGCGAGTAGTGAAGAAGAAACGGAGCAAACGACAAAAGACAAAAATCAGAGCTGAGGCGGTTGAGAGCATTGGGGAAAATCAACTAGCCTAGTTGAGCACTCTAAAGGAGGAAATTTCCAAGATGGAATGAATTCTCAGGTAGAATTGAATATTTTCTAGCAAATTTTGTACATATGGCATTCAAAGGAAAAATCCCCAAATATGTCAGACTTGTTCGTAATGATCCTTTAAAGTAGGAGAATTGTTGTTATATATTACTCCTTTTTGTAACTGACCTCTATTTTTAGAATTTTGGGAAAGTTTAATCGTTTTGAATTCCTCAAGTAACTCCTCTATATATATATCATCCCAAGGATATAGAAGACATGAGATGGAGAAAAGAAGATCCTGCCCTCTGAGCAGGAAGACTTTGTAAAACTCTGAAGCTAGAATGAATATACAAATGCAGAAGCTGATTTTTGAACTATTTACGAAAATATTCTAATTGGCTGTGATATGAGTTCTATATTCTTTCATAGTATGTAATTCTTGTGATCTTTTATTTTGTTTACACTTTCATTTGTCTAAATTGGAGAATCAAAAGCCCAAAATTCATCGCACGATGCTCTTGGCTTAGCAATTTAGGTTATGTGTATTTCTTCTTAACAAATTCAGAATTCATTTTAATATGCTCTGATGCAGTCATATGTTTACTTTTCCTCTGATGCCATGCAAACCTCAAATATAAACTCAGAATCATTGCCTCATTTATCCTTTTCCTCTTAATAGTTTTCATGATTTCTTCAACAACTGTATAACCACCCCGAAAAGAAAACTAAATCTAGCCATCAATTTCCATAGAAACATCAAGTGACACGAGAGAGCCCTCTTTGAGTTGAGAAAGCTAGTGCCTCACCTCTAAATATGGTTGAAACAAATACCTCTGTCATTTTTCTATTCAACCAGACGAAATTTACAGAGTGCTAACACCATGGATACCCAAGTAGGGTATGATTTGGGAAGGAGAACCCGAATGATGGAGGTGTGAACCTCTGACAATGGAGACTAATTGTATGATGCAGGAGAATTTGAACCAAATGATCTATGTTGACTCAAAAGGTCAAAAACCCTTACTAAAAGATCGTAGAAATCCCTTCGATCAACTACAGATTGAGATTATGAGGATCACAAGAGAAAACCCTGATCAAATCAGGTTAATCAAGAACCTGACAACAGAAGTGAACATGATCCATTCATCGGAAGGAAACCGATCTCAGTGATTAGATCGATTTCAAGATCCACTAGAGATAACAGATCAAACTCCAGTCATTCGATAAGATCGACGACCCATATTCATTGCGGAGATCGAATGGGCACACAGGTTAACGATGGATCTTGTGCCCGTAATTTAAATTAAATATAGCTTTGTTTTGAGTTTGGGGTCCGATCATAGATCGGACGACTTGTATTGATTGTGGAGGGAAAAGGCAGAATTAACGAGCGTGTTATTTCCCAGCCCACAATCAACCAACACTGTTGATATCATCGGGGTGGATGATCAACGACCACGATTAAAAGAGTTGGGAGAGAAAATTTCATATTGCAGAGATTGAAGTCTCTGATAAAGAGCAAACACATTGGGGATTCCGCAAACACTGTGAACCGTTGATATGTGAACGATCGATGGGTGGACCTGCAAGGAACCCACACATTAATACCATGTAAACTCGTATCATGATTGGGTTTTGTGGTTGAATTTGGAAAATCGAGGCTCTGCTCGTAGTCTAAATTCTTGGTCAAATACTTCTATGCTGAGGTTTTTGTATTTGGAATCGTGTGGTTTAGAATCGATCTAGGGATAAGATCGATGACCCATATTTATTGCAGGGAAGGTATATGCACTCGGGTTAATTTCAAGACTTGTACCGATAAATTAAACTCAATATAGTTTTTTTTTTAGTTTGGGGTCCGATCATAGATCGGATGACCTGTAATCATTGCGGAGATCGGAAGGAGAATTAAACTGCGAGCTAGTTGAGGTTCCAAAATCCCTTCCAACCATTGGATCTTGGGGAAGAAAATTCTTCATAGTCGAATTGAAGAAAAGGGGTTACGCCAGGATCATAGCGCCTGGACACGAGAGTTGAAATGATAACGCCTGAAAAGAATAAAGCCGAGGTCACAACTCTCAGTCACATGAAGAGAAAACAAAGTTCCTTCAAGCCATCCAAGGAAGATAGAGTTTAGAACTCTACGATTAGACAGTGGTCACTGGGAATGGTTCTATGGGAATCAAGGTGCTCATAGTTAGAACGTTGCATGAAATGCATTGAGGGAATGCATGTTTACATAAGAGGGAAGACGACAAATTTCCCCATTAAGGAAGGAGGACCTTCCAATGTTTTACTTACATTATGTAAGCGTTGAAGGAAAATAGATTTGGGTGGCCATGAGTGTTGTCACCCTGGTTATTAATAAAGGAAGAATTCTTAAAGGCATTCATGTGAAACATGGAGTTTCATAAATGACGATATTAGGGTTGTGATTGATTTAGAGAAGAAAATATGGTTCTGCTAAAATAATAAATATGGACAAAGAGTACCTATGGTAATAAGTTGGTTGAATTCAAACACACCTTGGCAAGAGTGCCTAACCTGAAAAGTGATAACCTGAAATCGATGCAAGGGTGCATTGGGTATGAATGTGGCCACAAATGTTGGCACATTCATTAAAGTCAATTGGTATTTGAATTTCATTTTGAAAACTTGATATACTGAACTGATGCATGTGTAAGGAATGAAATTTCCTTTTTCTTGTATCATCGAATAGATAAAAGTGATTTGACTGTTAGCATGCACAATTTAAGAATTGTTTGTGAGGACGTTATAAAGGTGCAATGAAAATATATGTGCTTGGGAAAACTAACAATTTGTTTGACTGAATGAAGATTGAAAGTGCAGGAAGCAAAGGGGTCTTGGATATGGCAGCGTTGTAAGTCCATAAGGAAGGCCAATTGCCTGCTGAGCTAAAATACTATGGGGAGGAAAGTCCCATAATAATGAATCTGGTTCCTATGCGGAACAAATATGAAAACAAAATGTGGAATTCAGAAATATGCGGGTGACAAATTTACAAGAAAATTTTGAATTTAAAATTTATGATGATGTCTCATGAATTTCTATATGCCCGTGATACGGGTGAGAAGAAAAGATCTATCCAAAAAGGAAAGATGAAGGTTGTCAAGCTGTAAAAGTATGAAAAATGGCTATTGTTGAGCCATGAGAATCCCATGGTAAGCCATGATCGCCTAGAATATGTTGTGTTGAGGTAACACAAGCCGGAGGGATGCCTCGATAGAGAAAGTCTGAGGGATGCCTCAACTATAAGGCCAATGAAGTCTCTGAAATTCTTCCTGTGTGAGAAATCCTTGGCAAGGCAAGATGGATCACCTAAGGAACTATATAGTAGAGAAGGGGATGTCTGAGCCTAGGCCTGGAGGGTGAGTGACCGCAAGGAAAATGATACCTTGATAGTTCTTGTAAACTATTGGGATCATGCACACGATGGGTAGTTCTTCTTGTGCGAGAAATATTTGGAAAGGCAAGATGAATCACCCAAGGAACTGTATAGCAGAGAAGGGGATGCCTAAGCCTGGGCCTGGAGGGTGAGTGACCGCAAGGAAAATGAGACTCTAATAGTTCTTATAAACTATTGATTAGGATCATGTACACAATGGGTATGTCTGGTAAAAAAAATGAGCCTGGATAACAAGACAACCACGTGGATACAAATCCACAAATTGCGAAGATAATTATTGTGATAATATTATGAAATTTTCCTAGAAATTTTATGCAATGTTTTCACATGAGACTATGATTAATGTGCTTGTTGTCCAAGAATTATTGGAAGAAGGTGACGAGGATTAAGGGTCTAAAAAAGGACCTTACTGAGAAATAAGGTCAATACTTTTGAAGTGGCTAAATGAGAAAGGCATGATAGGTGTTTATGAGAAATAACACCGAGGATGGTGTTCCTTTAAGGGGGAGGTAATTGTAACACCCCTTTTTCCCCCAGCTTGTAATTAATCATAAAATAGGATTACCATGCTAAGTCATGTGGACGATGTAAATGTATTATTTTTAAATTTCCCATAACTGATTGTTGGGGGGTGAAGCCTTGAAGTACGAGCCATGATATTTCTAGAGGAAAGAATTAGTTAATGAAGGAAAGGACTGGTGGTTGAATAATCAACCACTCCCGTGAATGGAAACATGGGTTGTTATCCGGAAGTACCACAGAGACCTGCAGACCCAAGCTTCCTTCTGATAGAAGGAACATGATAGGTCGGAAACCTTCCTAAAGAAGGAAGGTAAGATACACACACACGAACGGTAAGGAGGAGGGACAACAAGAAGAGAGACACCAGATGAGAGCGCAATCTTGGAAGGAAATGCATGAACCAAAAGGAAGTGAAAAGAACATTATCTAAAGGACCCAAATGCAAGCTTGATGCTGAGGAAGCATCTGATAAACCTTGAAGGGATACTGTGGCAGAGAGAAGGTCTCTGAGAGGTGGCATAGTTCCCTAGTGATATCATGGCTTGGAACAGGGGTGGCTAGAGTACTAAGAATGGATTCCTCTGAGCCTATGGTTGGGTGGAAAGGCACACACCCACAATTAGTTAGTTGGCTGCAACTTGTAATAGATAAGTATTCTCCTACCCTGTGTAATTGAGTTGTAACTGTGTAATGAAATTGGATATACTATGAATGTTTTTAGGGATGTGCATGATTGCTTAGTGGTTATACTATATCCCTTGTATTTTTTCTTGATTGTGTAATTAGGAAAGTAATAAATTATATGGTTTGAACATGACTTGTACTCGTAAATGCTTGAGCCCTATGGTGGTTTAAGATAGAGCCACGAAATGTGAGTTCATTGACCTTGGCCACAATTTTAACGAGTACACGTCGACACTCCTAGTTTCCCTGAATCTTCAAGAGGATGGAGTCTGTTAAGCTCAGGAGAGGTAGTGAAAATATGCACGGAGTATCTATGAGGCGAGTAGAGGTCGAGAACCTCTTAAGTTCTAGACTTGATGAAGGAGCACAAGGGGTGTGAAAAAGACCCTTCTAAGTGTTAATTTCAGGAGAAAGAGAGCAAATCTCTTAAGTCCTTCATAATTGATGAATCTCAGGAAGGATAGCGAGATTCAAGTATCCAAATGAAATATCCTTTCATTTGGAAGATGAATGGACAAGATCCGTTTGGGAGGATCCAAGGTCTGTCATGACCGTTAGATTTGAAGAAGGAGCACAGGTGTTAATGCCTCAACTGCTTCAGTCTTCACGAGTTTGAAGAATGTTGGTAATCATCGTAAAGGAGATAGATTCTCTGAAGCTCGGAGCCTAGGGAAGGCGTAGACTATTGATTTGAGATAAGTCTCAGTCATTCGATCTGCTAGCTCGAAGTTCATGCATTCCAGAGAATTGTGTGTTGGAGCGACCAAAACCTCCGAAGTCTGAAGTTGCGAAGTGATCTGGACCATGGATATCTGGATCCTTTGGGATCCTTCTCGACCATCTGATCTATGAGTTTGGGGTTCTTGCTTCAGGATAATTGTGAGTTGGAGTGACCAAAACCTCTGAAGGCAATGTTACGGAGCACTCGGGAGCTAAGCCCCGGGTCACAGCCTGAGGTCACATGTGAGAAGGGCCTAGCAAGAGAGGATAACACCCATTGTTTTGGAACTTTCTGAAGCACCCGAGCCTGAAGTTTTGGTGGAACATTGATCTGGAAAGGGATAAGGGACCATCGATTCCTCTCCCGTCATTTCAGAACTTTGCTAGTTCAGAGTTCGGATGAATTGGCGAGTGGTGAGGTGAAAACACCTGAAGCTGAAGTTTCGAAGCACCCTTTGAGTAGGCATCAGGTCACAGCCTGAGGTCAAATGAAGGAAGGGGCTAGCCTGAAGAGCTAGTGCCTATTTCTCAAATCCTTCAAGGGGACTAGGAAAGAGACCATGGGTTTGGAATAACTTGCAATATGAAGAAAGGGGAGACTAGAGAGAGTTAAGGAAAGTGAAATTATGATACCCCACCACTTAAAAGAGAACTTAGGGGTTGGGTGTGTTACAAGAGGACCGTGCATAGTGTATGAAAATCTACGACAGTTGAATACATGGGTAGAAGTGTACTTGGAATTTATGAAGCCCTGGACAACAGGAAAGCTAAATTTCATTCGCACATGATCGAGGTGTAAGGTAAGATAAATGACCAACCAATTTCTATTTTAATTGGCTTAGGAGCTAATCATAGTTATCTAGATCCTAAAATGGTGGAAAGATTCCATTTTCCAAGAAGCAAGATTGGAAAACCTTGGTTGGTGCAATTAGCTACAAGGGAAAAAAGAAAAATTAATGAGATGGTCAAGGCATGTCTAATGGAGATGAATGGGATGCACACAAAAGTTGATTTGAATATTATACCTTTGGGATTGTATGATTTCCTCATTGGTATGGATTGGTTGGACAAGCACCATGTTTTCCTGGACTTTTATAATAATAAATTTACTTTCTTGGATGAGGAAAGAAACTTAAGAATAGGTCAAGGAATACCAAGAGCTATGACTATTAGAGAAGTTTTAACCTTGCAACTGAAGAAAATCTACAGGAAAGGATGTCAAGTATTTGCAATGCACATGGAAGAAGCACCTAAGGATAAAGTGCCAAGTGTTGAAGACTATGTAGTGCTAAAAGAGTTTGAGGATGTCTTTAAAGACATATCGGGATTGCCTCCGAAGAGGGATATTAATTTCTCTATAAATATGATGTCAGGAGTAGCTCCTGTATCCAAGACTCCTTATAGGACGAGTATGCCAGAACTGAAGGAGTTGTAGATGTAACTTGAAGAGCTTCTGAAGAAGGGTCATATACACCCAAGTGTGTCGGATTTGTTCATGAAGAATAAGGATGGTACACTGAGAATTTGTATCGACTTCAGATAGTTGAAAAAGGTAACTAAGAAGAACAAGTATTATTTTCCAAGGATAAATGACTTGCTTGATCAACTAAGGGGCACACAGATATTTTCCAAGATTGATGTCAGATCTAGATATCACCAAGTGAAAATAAAAGAGGAAGAAATTAGAAAGACTACCTTTAGAACAAGGTATGGTCATCACGGGTTTACAGTGGTTCCATTTGGGTTGTCAAATGCATGAATTATCTTCATGTGTTTGGCGAATGGAGTTTTCATAAGTTATTTAGATAAGTTTGTCATTGTATTTCTGGATGACATACTTATTTACTCAAAGTCTAAAGAAGAGCACGAGAAGCACTTGAGGATGGTACTACAATTTTTGAGGGAGCATTAGCATTATGCAAAGTTGAGAAAGTGTTCATTTTACCAAATGAAGATTCATTAATTGAGTCATATCATTTCAAAGGAAGGAATAGTTGTGGACCCAACGAAGATAAAATCAATTGAGGAATGGCCAATACTAAGAAATGTCATAGAAGTGAGATCCTTGATGGGACTAGAAGGGTACTACAAAAGGTGTAATATACCAGATACAAAAGGTATGAAGAACATAAATAAAATTCTAGAAATGGAAAAATAACAGTAATATAACCAGCATAATCTCCACAATAA
This sequence comes from Picea engelmannii, assembly GCA_009831015.1. Classification (NCBI taxonomy): domain Eukaryota; kingdom Viridiplantae; phylum Streptophyta; class Pinopsida; order Pinales; family Pinaceae; genus Picea; species Picea engelmannii. Next base: position 22,608 of record WSFP011408934.1, read on the forward strand.
CACATAAATGATATAAGAACAACAACATAAATAGCACTTTGATTCAGAGAGCAATGTTCACGGGCCTCTTCGAGGGGGAAACCTCTAGTCAAGAAGCGCTCTATTACAATAATCTCCAAGCTAGGGTTCTCATACCCTCGACTCCTATTTATACTAAAAAGAAGCATCTAGAGGAAGATCCTTCTAGAAGCAGAAGCTTCTATTAGGTCTTCTTACATCTTCCTTGTTCTATTTTATTGAAAGGCCTTATTAATATTGAACTTTATTACATCCAAATATATTGTTCTACCTATCTGCGGGTTAGGACCCTAACATGTCCGCCCCCTTAAAAAAAACCTTGTCTTCAAGGCTTGAGATGAGGAAATTGTTGCAGAATGGTAGCTGGTTCCCAAGTGACATCTGTTGGAGTTGTATCTTTCCATTGTACTAGCACTTCCTTGATGGTTCTCTGACATAGGAAATGCTCAAGCTGGTCCAAAACTACTTCTAGCTGTAGCCAAATGGATCCTTCTTCAGCTAACTCTAGAAGGTTGGTTTGAATTTGGCACTTAGCTCCAATCACCTTCTTTAAGCATGAAACATGAAAAACAGGATGTAGCTTCAAATGGCTGGGAAAAGCTAACTGATAGGCTACTTTTCCCACACACTTGAGAATGATATAAGGACCATAAAATTTGGGCGCTAGCTTCTGACAATGTGCAGCCTTGAGGGAAGTTTTTTTGTGAGGTTGCAGTCGAAGAAACACCCGATCCCCTTCTGCAAATTGACGTTGAGAGTGACCTTGATCTACTTGTTTCTTCATGCAATTCTTTTCAATGACCAAATTCTCTTTGAGGGTATGAAGAATAGCCTCTCAAGATGTAAGTGTTAGGTCAACCGCCTGGACCTTCAAGGCACCCGGTAAGTATGAGAGAATTGAAGGTGGATTCTGTCCATATACCGCTTCAAAAGGAGTCATGCATGTAGTTGTATGGTATGAAGTGTTGTACCACCATTCAACTAGGGGTAACCATTAAGCCCACTAATTTTTCTTTTTCAAGGAAAAACACCTCAAATATGTTTCCAAACACTTGTTGACAACTTCCATTTGGCCATCAATATGGGGATGATAAGTTGTGCTGAGATGAAATTCAGTGCCTTGTATCTTGAATAGTTCTTACCAAAAATTTCTTGTGAAAGTTGGGTCGTGATCAGAAACAATAGAGTGCAGCATGCCATGAATCTTGAAGACCTAATCCATGAATATTTGAGCCACCGTGGATGTTGTAAACGGGTGTTGAAGGGCGTAGAAATGAGCATACTTGGAAAGGCGATCAACAACCACAATGATGACGGATTTATTTACTGATTTGGGTAAGCCAGTAATAAAATCCATAGAGATATTCTTCCAAATAGCAGGTAGAATCAGGAGTGCTTGTAGTGTGCTCGAAGATTTGACTGTTTCTCCCTTGTTGCATTGACACACATCACATTCAACTACAAAATTATGAATGTCCTATTTTATACCATCCTAGAAAAAGGAACATTTACCCTGTCATAGGTTTTGGTGAACCCAGAGTTCCCTATTGTGGGTGTAGCATGAAGCTCAGAAAGTTCTGTGGATTTATGCTTTGATTGTTTACTTAAATACAAATGGCCTTTGTATCGAAGTTCATCATGGAGCCAAGAGTACCTTGGGGAACCTGGAGCATTGGACTGCAATTGATGGATCAACTGCAAACTTTTGGGATCTTATAGCCATCCCTGGCGAACGACTTGGAGCCAATCTGGTACAATGAATGAAAGAGAAAAAAGGGATCCTTCATCTTCATATTTTTGGGACAGTGCATCCGCAACCACATTGTCTTTTCCTTTCTTTTAAATGATCTCATAATCATATCCAAAGAGTTTAGTCACCTGTTGGTCACTATAATTGCTTAATTAATTCAAACAACCAAGTGAAACATAAATTATCAACCCAGGGAAGTCTTTTGTTTCAAAGATAGCTGCGCACTGTATATGCTCAATTCCAAAAGCAATTAGTGTTGTAGTAAAGAAATCATTCCTATCTAAACTTGCTGAAGTGAACTGAGGTTCTGAATTGAATCACAAGAAAAATAATCTTCCTATTGCAATTCTTGATAGTTCAAATTAAGAATCCTGGATTACATTTTAAATTAACATTGCAATGGAAAAGAACAACTATCTTGCATTCAGAGAACAGGACCCTTACTCTCAAACAGAGACTCAGTGCTAACACTCTTTCATGAAATAATAATGCAGAAAACAATAAGCTCTATCTAACAGAGAACAAAGCACTTAGCTCCTTTCTGTCTAAGCAGGAGCCTTGAGCCTTACTTCTGTTCA
>ML860211.1:0-24952 GCA_009831015.1 Picea engelmannii
AATATTGATATGAAGAATAACATTTGTGCCATAAACTAATTGGAAAGGAGACATACCTATCGATTTCTTGGTGTCAATTTTGTTTGCCCATAGAGCATATTTTAAATGTATATGCCAAGATTTCTTATTTTTTGTCAAAACTTTCTTAATTATCCTCATTAAATTTTTATTAGATGACTCTGCCAACCCATTATCCTGAGGATAATAAGCCATAGAATGACCCAAAATTATATTATATTTTTGATAAAAATCTATCATAGAAATAGATTTGAAATCTTGTGCATTATTTGTGGTTATTTTCCTCGAACAACCAAACCTTGCAATAATGTTTCTTCCAAAAAATTTATTACTACAGGATTTGTAGCATTTCGAGTTGGAATAGCTTCTACCCATTTAGTAAAGTAATCGGTAGAAGTTAAAATCCATCTGTGTTGGGAACTTGATTGTGGATGAATCTCTCTGATGAAGTATAGGCCTCATTGTTGGAAAGGAGCTTCAGCTTTTATAGGAACTAAAGGTAAGGCAGGGAGATTTTTCTTTCTAACAAAAATTTGGCATGAATTACAAGCTCTGACTCTTGAATTTATGTCAGTGAATAACCTTGGCCAATAATATCCTACCCTTAAGATTGTATAAGTTGTTTCTCTCCAACCATGGTGTCCTCCACATACTCCTTTATGAAACTCATCAATGACACCTTTTGTTTTAGGTTATGTAAGGCATCATAATAAGAAACCCAAAGGATCCTTCCAGTATAACTTAGCATTGATAATGCAATATTTGATCACCTGTAATTTTAAATTTATTACCTTCGAAGGAGTCATGTCAGCAAGACATTGAAGAGTAAGGAAGTATGACAGTATATTGTTATACCAAGAAGAGGAAGAAAATTTGTCATCAATTTGAGTTGTTGGCATTTGATCATCGATTTCTTCTATGTGTGGAAAATAATTTACAGACTTGAAATGATTTATTCCCAGGGCTTTAAAATTTGATTTAGCAAGCAATTTTTCCAAACCCTGTACTTTTACCAGTTTGTTTGGTTTGACTTCCAAATCATATTGTTGAATTTTTGCCAACCATTTTCCCATTCTTCCATCACTGTCAGGCTGAATTAGGATATCTTTGACTATGTTAGTGGGTACATATGCGATTATTCTTGAATGTAAAACATATGTTCGGAAAGCCTTGAGTGCCTTAACCATAGCATAAGCATGCTTCTCTAGAATATCATATTTTAAATATGCATCTTTGAGGCTTTTACTAAAAAATGCAATAGGTTGTTCAAATCCTTCATCATTTTTCTATAGGAGCATTGTTGCAATTGTATATTCAGATGCAAAGGAAAAGATTGAAAACTCCTTTGTATAATCAGGACTTACGAGCATTGATGCTTATCCTATAGCTTTCTTGACTCGTTGGAAGGATTCATTAGCTTTAATCGTCCATTTCACCTCATTATCCTTCTTCAACATATCTATGATCAATTTGATCATTTCAACAAAATTTGGAATAAATATTCTCAAGAAATGAATTCTTCCTAAAAATGATTGAATTTCTTTTTTGTTTCTAGGTATATTCATCCAATCAATAGCTTCAACACTTTTTGGATCTACTTTAATTCCATATTTAGGTTCAATATGTCCCAATAGCTTCCCTTCTTGCATGGAAAAATGAGATTTATTAGGGTTCAAAGACAACCCAGTTTTTTTACATTTGTAAAATGTTTGTCTAATATGTTCCAAGTGTTATGCATCGGAATTAAACAAAATTGTTAGATCATCTAGATAAATAAAAAAATATATATATTTCTCACCAAAAAATTATATATCCATCACTCTTTGAAAATTTGCACCTGCATTCATTAAACCAAAAGACATTTTGTCATACATAAAAGTTCCCCATGGAGTACTAAATGCAGTTTTTTCTTTATCATTTTCATGGACAACTATTTGATTATACCCCAAAAATCCGTCAATCATAGAAATTCCATTTTCCCCAACCACATTTTCAAGAACATGATCCATTTTAGGAAGAGGGTAATTTTCTTTTAATGAAGACTAATTTGAATTTCTAAAATCAACACACAATATTATATCTCCATTCTTCTTTCTGACAGGAACCAAATTGGCTACCTATTCAAAGTATATAAGAGGTAAGATGATTTTTGCATCAAGAATATTTTTTACCTCCCTTTATATTACTGGCAAGAGAATAGGATTTATCTGTCTAAGATTTTGATTGAAAGGATTGACACCTAGTTCTAATGGAATCTTATGCTCGATAACAGAAGTATCATAAGTTTTTAAATCTTTGTAAGACCATGCAAACACATCTTTATATTCTTTGAGCAATTCAACATATTTTCTCTTCAGTTTAGTGGGAATCTATTTAGACAACTTGACCAGTTTCGAATTTTCATTTGAACCCACATTACAATATTCAACCTCTTCAGGTTGAGGTTGCAAGGTAGATTTTAAAGGGATATCATTTTGGTTGAACAATATTTATAATGGAATAAGACCCTTTGGGATTTGATTATTCTTTAGCAAGAGCATTTTATGATTTGCAATCCTATCTTTGAATTTCTCTGGATTTAATCCTTCTTGCATAATCCAAATAGAATCATTTTGATTTTCCTGATCTATATGCATCTCAGGAAATTCACCCACCGTCTCCATAAATTGTTTTATATGTTCATCATCTTCAACAATTTGCCAATAGTGAACATTATTTGGAATTGAAGGTTTATGTCTCATGTCAATATGATATTTCAATTTCAAAATAGTGGGTGGAGTGAAAGTAGTTGTAACTTTAGCTAATGAATCTGCTTGTTGATTATGCAATCTGGGAATAACATGAATGTTGAATGATAAGAAAAAAAATTCAATCATATCCCATGCACAATTTCTATAATATCTTACTCTAGGATTCTTAGCTTGATATAGTTGTCTAATCTGATTTACAATAAGCTTTGCATCTCCATATACTATCAAATGTTTGATCTGTATCCTTCTAGCAGCTTCTAGTCCTAAAATTAAAGATTCATATTCACATACATTATTTGTGTAATCAATGTCAAATTGTAATCTATAGGAAAAAAGGATGTAATACTCATCGTTTGGTGCCACGAATAGTACTTAGCACCTGCTCCTTCCCAAGAAGAGGCACCATCGAAAAACATTTTCCACATCCCATCTCTAATATTTACATTTTCCTTTGGAGCTTCTATTTTTGTATTTTCATTTTCTGTACAAACTTCAAAATCATCATCAATATATAAAACACAATTTCCTAAATCCTAATCAGCAACATAGACTAGATAATTATTAGGGTTTTGAGGATCACTTACTGTATAGGCCAGTCTCTTTACTTTGTACAATCTTGTAAATTTCCCACCAAAAATCGGAATCGTGGCATATTTCATGTCCAACTGAACCGATCCTCCTAACTTTGCACCCCAAGATCTTGATAAAATCATGCCATATTTAGCAGGTACATTAGCTACTACCACATCCATCAGAATACTTTTAACTGGAATTTTAGTCAGATTTACAACTAAATATTCAATCATACCCATAAACTTTACCTTTCTAGAATCAAAAGAGTACAAATCTTGATAAGGTCTGGTAATTTGCAAGCCCAATTTTTCCATTATTATTTTTGGCATCAAATTATCTGAAGCACATGAATCTAGCATACAGTTATGTAACAAATGATCGTGCACAGTAAGAGTGATATAAAATGGAGCCACCGAGTCTTTATCGTTTTCAATATGTGGTCCAAACATGATCGTTGGTTTCTCATCCTGCAAGTTAAGAACATCAGCTTGACATTTTGCATCTGGAAAATTAATTAATTTTGAAATATGTTTCTTGTAAACCGGATTTCTAGAAAGTTCAACCAGAGGGAATGGAATTTTAATATTATTCAATTTACTCTCTAGATTGAACATGCCAACCAATTTTTCTAACTCTTTGGTCTATACTTCGACTTCTTTGTTTTCTAGATTTTTAGCTTGTGTTGCTTTTGTTTCAACTTTCTTTATTTGAGCAACTTGTACTTCAGTAGGTGATTTTGAGACCACTGCTTCATTTTCTTTATTCTGCGCCAAGAGATTTTTTGGTGGATTAGTAGTAGAAATATTATCTCTTGGTCTCAAATCATATTTACTATGAAGCTCATCCATTATTGAATCGACAAGATATGTATATTTTGATGTAGTATCTCCCAAGTTATTGATATTTTTCTCATCAAATAATGATCCAAGATTTAGATATTTTTCGTAGTCTTGTTGAGTTAAATGAGGTTCAATATAATCATCACTAAAATTGTTTATATCCTCATCTAATTCGTCATAATATTGAACATCATCTCCCTGAATAAGATTTTATGTTTTAAAAGGGGCCTGAATCTTTTGTTTCTCATTCTTAATTTGCCTATGTTGAATCTGAGGGTTTGTATTTAGGTTTCTCCTAAATTGATTTTGATTTCTAACATACGGGTCAGGTTTGGCTTTCTCAATTTCCATCCTGGAAATTTTATTTGATAAATCTTTAATGATTTTATCCATCTCATCCATTTTTTCCTCTTGTGTGTTTTTCCCAAAGCTGGAGGGTCCTCCTTGTTCTTTAAATCTTCTAGGTTCTCTTATTCCCATCTCAATCTTTGTTTTTAGTTTTCCTGATGCCATCATATTAGAGTCAATCTCAATAGAATCATCTTGCATCCTAGCTAATGTTGTAGCTCTTCTTTCCCTTAAAAGTAATGCAAATTCTGAATCAAAAGCCCCTACAAAAGTAACTTTAGCAGATATTTGGGAGGGTTTAACTTCGTATGGGATATTTCTATACAGTTTATTGAATATTTGGATAAATTCAGAAATAGTTTCAAATGTTTTATTCCTTAAAGCACCAAATTCAGTTAAATAATATAAATGGTATTTTTTCTCACCCCATTGTCTTAAGAAGGAAGTTTATAAATCATCATAAGTTGCGATGGAATTTGCAGGAAGTCCCCTAAACAAAGTTCTATCTTGTCCCTCAAAAATATGTACCAACAGTCTCATGTAAACATCTTCATGATCAATGCCAAGTATATCAGAAAAATGATCAAAAAAAGTTATGTGTAATGTGGCTGTTAAATCCCCTTCTCCCATGAATTTAGGTAAAATTTTCATAGAATTCTCAGGTAAATCATGCAAAACTACAGGGAGGGTAAGGGGGAATATCTAGCAGTGACTTTGGAAAAAATCCTTGGAGAAGGTGGTGGTGGATTTACATTTCCACTGCCTCCTCCACCTCCTGCACCTCCTACATCAACCATTGAAAGTTTTGGAGAAGAGATATGAGGGATGTAATGTAAATTATCAAAGATTTGAAAAGACGGTTGTACTTGATCTTCGATTTATTCAGGAAGGTAATAGTGGAGACCTGCTAGATAATGAAAAGGTGACGGATCTCATGATAGGGATGTAAAATCAAACTCAGAAGGGAAATGAGAACTTGAACTTGGTTTTTCATATCGACTAGATGGGTAGATGGGGGAAATGATAAGAGATGAACCTAAGTACAAAATATGATCTTCATGATTTACAGAGATAGAAACTTTTATTTTAGGAGGACTAAGGATAGGTTGGGTATAAACAAAGTTGGGAACTAAATATGATTCCTTGTTCTCACAGGTAAAAGTATCTATCAAAGAAAAAGGTGTATTCTGTAAATTTTCTCCCTTTAGATCATACATTTTTACTTCGGGAATTTCAACCTCTAGATTTTCTAATTTAAATTCAGGATTACAAGTTGAGGCTTGTGCGGAATGAGGTTTATTTTGATGTTTTTCTTTAGAACTAAGTAAACTTATTTATTTTGATGTAATATTAACATTAACTTGAGTAAAATTTGGTTGATAGACCTTACTTGTTGATGCAGACGTCCTCTTTAGATATCCTTTGGTTTTCAGCAATTTTTCAGGATATGGAACTGGAGTAGTATGCTTATCGTCTCAGTTTTTTCTGGTATTTTTTCATCTGAATTCCATCTTTACCAAAATGGAGTCGCCAGGTGAAAAATAAAAAATGAGCCTTAACCTTGTGTCCAATTCTTGTTCACCGTAAAAAATCAAAACTAAAATTTGTCGTATTCCCAGGGAAAAATAGTTTTGTTTCTCCATTCCCTGGCAATAGCACCACAAATATGTTGTTTCTGAGATTTACTCTAGGATCACAGAATAATGTTAGGCATCCAAAATTTAAAAGATTTGTTTTTATAATGCTTTTCTACCTTCAGTTTTAAGATGAAACTTCAAATAAATTTAATGATTAGAAAACACAAAGGCAGTATCTCTTTCTTTGAGTTTTTTATAAATATTGCGGAGATGAAAAGTAGAAATGATTAACAAAACTGTAAAATAAAGGTATCCAATACCGATAAATATTACCTTATCCACAATAGAGGAATCATGAAGAATAAGTATTAAAAGATGAATTGAAATGAGGAATGATAGATATCTCCCGAAGGCCGAATTCACGAAGCAATTAACCATCCTTTAATTTATTGTTTAGTTTTAATTGATCACAGCTTATGGTCATTTTAACTTTGATTGCTTCGGCACTCCGAGACTCTGGAACTTCGAGGCTTCGTGAGTTTTCATTAACGGTGCATAGATTTGTCCCGAAGGTCGAACTCGTGGAGCGATTACATATCGTTAATTATGCCTACTAAAACATGTTTTAAAAATTAATATTTGGTGCTTTATCATTTCGGTCATTTTAGCACCTTGACACTTTGACAGTTCGGTGCTTCAGCACTGTTTGAATTTTTTCTTGATTTGATATTCCAAAGGACAATCTCTCAGAGTGATGTGGCAGTATGACATCACTATTGATGACATGCCATGAAAATATGAGTGACATGTGTCACCCAAAATCGTGCAAATTATGTGACTAAGGGTGCCCAAAGTGAGTGCCACATGTCACCATGAGTAAACATTGTTAGGTGGCAGATGACGTGTCGGCTAATTAATTTTAAAATATTTTGTGGGAATTTAGGTCTCCGGGACTCTAGAGCTTCACGACTTCAGAATTTTTAGGACTTTAAACATTTTGAGCTTGAACTCCTGAATCACGAAGTCCTGTAGTAAACATCGTATTTCTCTGTTGTTTAAATATTTTTCAATTCTAGAATTCTGAAGTTGTGAGAGTCGTCAATCTAGATGACTATCTAATTTAAATGGTTGGTACTTGATTTGTCATGTCAAGATGTAACGAAAAAAATATTTGAGTCTAAGAAATGATATTCCTAAGTTTAAAATTTTATTTTGAAAAGGACAAAACAAAAAGGAATTTTGAAAAATTGATTTTTATTTGAAAATTTTATTTATGTTCTAACAGTACCCAAACTCTAAGAAAGATAAATCTACTTCATAAAAGTTACCTAAGGTGTTACCAATTTTTTTGAACACCTCTTTGGACAAAAAATCAATGGTGAGCTTGGGATATGAACCCATACTAGGAGAATGTCCACACTATATAACATAGCATCAAACTCAATATGTCATTTCTTCAAGAACAAGGATATACATCCCCACTTCCAGTGTTGATGCAAGACAATTTTTACTTTTCCGGTCATCCTAAACACCCAAACCAACCATTTGTTTACCATAATCAAGGTACGTGGAAAGACCCCACCAATGGTTCAAAATTTTGCTTGGTATGATTATTTAGTTCCTCCAAACTCATTCTCTTCCTTGGGAAATGTCCTACTAGTGTCTGATCTCCCATATCCATAATGTCATTAAGTTTATTTTCACCCCAGGTTCAGGATGATGGCCTCTTGTGTCTTCTTGATGAATTTATGTCTCTTTGGATTTCTAGATCCCTCTTGAGACTAATTCCCTCCAACCTTTGAATCCAAGGATGGGTCACTTCTCAAAATATTCAAATCCAACATATTGCCAACAAAACTAGAACCATAAAATTATATTTCCAACCAATATCACATGTGCAAAGGAAATCAAACTTGTTACAAACCTCATTCAATGAGGTTACATGTTCATACCTTGAGTGAAATAAATCACCATCCTTTCTTGACCAAGCATTCTACGTTGATGGATTATAGGATCATGGTCATTAATCCTTGCATGGGGTGAACTACATTTGTATTTATGGTATTGGTTTTTATCATCGAAAGGACTCATCGCCCCTTCCTCCAACTATCCCAATATCTTGACACCATGTTCACCCAACTCTTGTGCCAACTCACTCAAAATCTCCGTGGTGGCCTCCTCTAGTGGTCTAGACCCCAAACAAAGAAGATTATTAGTATCCCATGTAATGTCCCATCGACCAAAACTAGGGCTAGACCATATCCTTTTACCCTCCAAAGGATCATTGGAGAAATCCACAATTTCCTCCTCATATGTCGTCTTGTCTTCCACATATCCTTTTCCAACCATCGACCAAGAAAAATCCACTCTTGATACTCCTATAGAACCCTTTCTACCACAGAAGTCTTTGATCCATATGTAGTGACAAGGTTCTCCAAAATTTCATCCAGCGGAAACCCTAAAGTAAGAGCTATCAGGGCATATATCTTTCCGGAGGTAAATCATAGCTTAGCCAAAGTAGGGCATGATTTTTTCATTTATTAGTTTTAATCTTGCTTGCAGGGTATCAAGGTCAACTTGTGATATAAATTTCAACCTAAATCATACCCTCATACAACATATCCCATATGTAAACCGTGCTTGCTACTTATATTTCTCATATTTCACATAGAAACATAGAGAAATTATCCATTTTTCTCAATTTGTGTGCATAAAAAGGATTAAAGCACTAAAAAAACATATCAAAATGCATTTATGGTTAAGAAAAACGACTATAACATATTTTTTTCCTAATTTTTTTGCATTAATTAGGAAAAACTATTTATTATAATTTTATTGGGTTGGGTAGCCAACATCATATTAAAAATCTGTATTATTTCTTGTGTAATTAAATGTAGGGTCCTCCTAGGCATTATGACAACTAATCCAAGTCATTCTATAATTGCAATATAAAAAAATTGTGTGTAGATTCAAGTGCGCTTAATAATATTCAAATAAATAATAAATCGATTAGTTGTGTGTGTGCGTGTGTGACCATGTGATCTCAATAAATTTAAGGAAATGCTACTAAATTATTTAACACTAAATGAGATCGCACATAATCTACTCTAAATTTATACAAAATTCTATAATACTTGATAACATCATTTTGATACATAAATATGAACCTATTCCAATAAAAAAAGAGATCGTATTTGATAATATAATAGATGAATAGTTTCATAAAACAGATCTTCCCTCTAGGAAATATAAAATTTTATTCTATTTTCTTTAGATCCCAACAAGACATTGAACACTTCCTCAATCAAATATGTCCAAACTACTAAGCCTTGCAAAAATTCAAATCTTGTTGCTATATTATATTCTTCTCCCAAGATGTCTTCAAATTGAATCTTCTACATGTTGATCGCTTTCATATATAACCTCATTCCAACAAGAGTAGTTATGCAACAAATCTATGCATGCAATGTAATGGGATACTAACAACAAGGTCGATTCTCAACTCAACAAGTTATATTTTATTATGTTCCCAATCATCTATCATATAGATGTCTATTTAGTTGCATTGTATAAACCATAATGTTTATATCCAAACATGTTTAAATGTAGTTTGTATACTAGAAAGCAATATTTTTATAAGGAAAATTCTAACATGGGATACTTCCTATAAATACATTTTTGTACCCATATAACCCTGGGATCTTTCAATTGAGAGAAGGGAACAAGATACAAAATAAAACTACCTACAAGGCTTGAATAAATATGTGACTCTTCATTATCAATAAAGGAATGAAAAACTATCAAAGATAAGAGTTAATGGCTCTTGATATGAGGTTATGTAACTTTGAAATTACACCTAACTATACTTTTCAATGTAATAGAGAAAACCTAGGGAAAACCCCCTTCAAATTCCCTTGTAAACCCAATTTTTACACATGGAAGAGGAAACAGATCGCTAGAGGACATGCACATGTGAGTGTGGTTTTTCCTCTTGCAATGTGCACACACCTCAAAATGCACATGGGTTTCCCTTCTATAGGGCACATACAACTCTATAACTCCATATGGAAAATTCCCACAAAATTTCACAAGCATTCAAATAGGATGAGGTCTTCTACATGGGTTTAGGATAATTAGAAGACACAACTAATAACACCATGAAGATATTTAACCCTTCCTAAATAAGGAGACTTAATTGATTAAACCTAGGGAAACGAAACCTCAAAGGGGAATTTTTGAACAACAAGGAATGTAAAGGAACTCTTCCCAAATTAACATACCTTTTTCAAATGGCTATAGATGTTCTTCTTACTTTATCTTCACCTCCTTTCTTGCTCCCAAAATATTGCTCCAAGTTTCTTCCATGCCAACTAATTTGATTTTGTTGGTTAACCTCCCTACGATATCCTAAGGGTACTCTTCTTCCCTTGGAACCCTCAAGCTTCAAGGGATGTATGAAGGTATATATAAGCTAGAAATGGTGAAAGGGCCTACCCACTTCACCAACATATTGTATAGCTACCAATGAGTTATGGATTCCCCACTCCCTAACAAATCCTAACTAGATTTTTCACACTCAACCAAACTTTCCACCATTTCATAGTGAATTTTCTTGGCATTAGAACAACCATCCAACATTAGGGAGCATAAGGTGCCTTCCAACGTCACCCTCCCTCTCTTCTTATAGTACTTTTGCAAAATGTCGCATGCATGTTCATGCGAAATTCCTAATTATAAATTCACTAATATGCCTATTATTCTCCCAACCACTTGTCTCTTCCATACATAATTCTATTTTCTAAATAACTTAAATGCATATTATTCACTCTCTTAATTACCTTCCTATTTTTACTCCCTCTTACATGTGTGCACATGATAATTCACTTTTAAATTAATAAAAACCTCTAAAATGGGAGAAGAATTATTTATACTAATGCATGTCTCTTAGCATTTAGTTTCCATTTCAAAATTGCCTAATAAAATCAATCTAATTTACCCATAATATTCCCTCTAATTGAGTGAGTGCAATTATTTCTATGAGTAGTGTTTTCATCAATGCACTCCTATTATTTAAAATATAATTCTAAATGCTATGCATATAAAGGATTGTTTGTCTTAGAATACCAAATCTTAATCAACACTGGTGTCAATACCAATATAACTAGTACCAAGGGCAAGGTTGTGATGAGTCCACCCCCTCTAGCTACACATATTTTCATAGTGTGGGAAATCTATGTAACAAGAGAAATATATACACTAACTCTACATTGTTTACTCATGGTCACTGAGCAATAAGATCTACATGTCATTAGTGTGTGCCCCTCACTTATACCTCATGAGCGACCACTTGTAACCTATCCTCATGGTAAAATGTAACCTCCTGGATTAGCATAGCCTCCAATATTTTATACATAGTAAGCTTCTAGTAGGTAGAAAATAGGGATGATACTTCTCCTTTCACAATAGTAGACATGTCACTCCCCCTCCATACAACCCTTACCCATGTATACGGTTGATTGGAAATATTTATTTATGTCTTAGAACACATCAAATAGCATTGTCCAAAACAATATAAATCATAATCATTTGTTTGCAACATGATATCCAAATTGATACATTAGTCTGCTAATCCCACTTGGGTTCATATAACGTAACTCTCTCTAAAGTCCATTCACATGTGGTTCCTTCCTGTCATGCTTGAAAAATCCTTAGTAATTTTGTAGATATAGATCAATTCAATAGTACAAATTATATATATATATAGTATCATTGGATCAATAATAAGTCTATGCACCCAATCACATTATCCCACAGCATCAATTAAACCTCAACATGTTCATGATTCATACATAAACATCACATCAAACACTAACAAAGGATCATACAAGTCAAAAGAGTTTAAAACATCAATCTAATAAAGTACATTAATCAACAAGACTATGCCATTCACACATCTAGAACACCCTAAAATAGTAATAGTAATAATAATATCAAGTACCAATAAGTTTGGTGAAAAAGGGGGCATTGCATTAAATTAGTATTTACATATTCATATAAGTGATCTATAGTTTGCTATAAATTCTGTTATGCAGCTTTATTAGTGTGTTTTCAATGTGGATTTGCATTGGAATTTGTGCCCATTGTTAGCATAAAAATTCGCATCATTTTCATGCATATTTTTTTCATTCAGTGTCTTTTTAAGCTTGTTGTTATTTACATTTCGTTGTAGATTTATTTAGGACAACAACATTAATATTTATGATTAAATTTTCCATAATTTAACTATGTTTGAGTTTTTGAAGTGTCCCAATGTTTTGAGTGGACACTCCAGCCATCATCAGGGAACCAATTGAAACCTTTATGATGGGTGGAGTTTCCACTCAAAATGTTGGGACGTTTTAAAAACTCAAACACAATTAAATTCCATAAAATTTAATCATCATTATGGTTAATTGTGGAAATCTTCATACAAAAAAAAAAACATTGATATCAAATTTGGGTGTTATTAATCATTTCCTTTTTTGAGTATATTGACCCCTTGACCATCTAGGAATACCCCCTTAAAGTTAGCAAGCACCAATTTTGAAGTGGGGGAAGTAAGTGGGATGGCAATGATTATTTCCTAGTGTTTTTGGACTCGCTTAAGCTTTTACAAAATGGAAATTTCTAGATAATAAGGTGTGCTTAATAAATTAATAAATCTGAAAACTAACATTCAAAACATAAAAACCTATGTCGACTTACAATTTGAACCGATCCTCCTATTCCCTAAGACTCCATGAAAGGCAATGCCTTATTTATCTTCCTATGATTCTACCATTTAAAAATCCTAACAAATCAACCAATTGATTGAAAACAACCCCTATGTTATCTTAGACTTAATAACATCATTATGCAAAGATAACAGGGTCATCTCATTTTTTTTTAATTTCTTGTTTTCCTATTTTCAACATTTCAGTGAAGGGTTTTTTCCCACATTATGTAAAGCCCTTTTAGGTAAGGCACAATTGAAATTGAGAATCCTTTTTTTTCTAATCATATAAACCTTGATTTATCCTTTGATATGAATTTGGAGGTGTTCTACAATTAACAATAAACATGTCTTTATTGGTTGGTATTCCGTCGTATTTAACAAATAATTGGGCTACCTATTTTCTCAAAACTATATCTATGTTATATAGTTATCAGTATTTCAATCATTGGTAAAAAAATAACTAAATGAGTGAAGTTAGCTTTCATGGAACCCATTCTCCTCCACAATGCTTTGTAAATGAATTTATATTCTCATGAAAATTAACTTATATGATTTATATGCTTATTAAGCCTTGTGTATACAAAATACTCTCTAAGTGTCATGTTTGATTTAGGAAGAAAGCACGTGATGGTTAGGATGGAGCATATGGATAAAATCATCACATCTACATAGGGCATGCATGATGAAGAGTGTGAGGGAAAGTGATGGGTATTTATATAGTCATAGTTTCAAAATAGCATAAAATCAGCATAACAAATGTATAATATCATTAATTCTATATGTCAATTAGGTGTATCCCTAGTAGTTGAGATAATGAGTGTTATCCTCCCCACCTAGAATCAATTCTTGCAAGTGAAATGTTGAATGCTTAATGAGTATATTGTTGTATTGGTCGTGAGCCCTAAAGAATTCGATTTACCTTGGGTACCATCCTCGAAATGAGGGAAAGTGCTTGGTGGGTTTCCTCAGGATATGTATTTAATACAAACCAAAAAAAAAACATCATCAACTCTAAATTATATGGATGAAATCATCACATCCTCATAGAGCATGCATGACGAAGAGTTTGAGGGGAAGTCTTGGCTACTTCTATATTCAATGTTTCAATTTATCATAAACTGATCATAAAAAATGTATAATATCATTCATTCATTTACATAACATCATCAATTATATATGTCAATTAGTTGTAGCCCTGGTAGTTGAGAGAATGAGAGATATCTCCCCACCTAGAATCAATTCTCACAAGTAACATGTTGATCTTTTATTGAATGTATTGTTGTATTGGCCTTGAGCCCTAAAGAATATGGTTTACCTTGGGTGTCATCATCGAAATGAGGGGAAGTGTCTGGTGGGTTTCCCCAAGATATGTATTCGCATAGACCAAAAATATAACATTATCAATTCTATATTATATCATAGTCATCGAAAACCATAAAGTTGGAAGTGACACATCCCAATTAATGACAACACAATTTATATTGGGAATACCTCAAGGCGAGGAAAAAAAAACCCACTCTCAAAAAAGGTAAAACTTATCTCTATTCAATTTTGATGTATTCTAGATCAAAAACCTTAGCTTTTACAACAACGATCCCCTTGATATCCTCCAAAAAAATATGGATATCTCGCAAGATAAACCTATTTAATTTATTTTAACTTATAAAAACATATCTACTTTGATATTATTCTACTTCTAGCGTATATACATTCTATTTTCTTGCTTGGTGAACTTGATAACTAAGAAAGCTCCTAGTTGTGTAGAAAGATGTTAATTTGGTATCGGTTGGGGGTATCTTCCTAGATAGTTTGATAAACATGTATAAAAAAATAAATACTAATAAAATCTAAACTTAAGAATAATAATGGCATGCACACACACACACACACACACATTTACCCTAGAAACCCTTAACCGAGAAAACTAGCCAACTTGCGAGTTGCACCTCTCTCTTTATTCTTATATTAAATTCACTAATCACAATACAATATATAGGTATTCCACAACATCCAAAACCCTAATCGGTTAACTCGTATTATATTACAAACCTAATTCCTTAACTGGAATTAATTTACAATGGACCAAATAAACATTCATTGAAAAAACAAAAAATGGAACCTACAAACCATTTTCTCTAGAAACCTATAGAGAGTATAACAAATGTCCAACACTACCCCAAATAGAAAGATATCACAACTAAGAAGTTAAGAGCATATAATGGATACGAATATGTTAAAAACAAATTTACAACTTACTACGCTACATAGGGCATTCAAATGCAAAATATTGTTCCATATACAACACAAAAAATGGTGTTGTTGAGAGAAATAATTGCATATTAAAAAAATGGCCAATTGTATGATCCAATCTAAGGGATTAAGTCTTTATTTTTGGTAGGAAGCCATTAATTGTGCCAATTAAATAGTGTAAATGTGTTGAACCTGCACAGAATAGATCTAGCTAGAAAATACCACACATTTGTAGAGAGAAATTGAGAAAGAAGAAACAAGGGAGAAAGAATGGAAGAATTTTCATTAACCGTATTCCACACTCAAAGAGTGAATAATTTACAATAGATATAGGATACATGAGTAACTAATGAGCCATATTGGTGGTATAGAGTGATCTGGACACACACCAGCAGTTACAGGAGTGAACTGCCACCTATTCTAGTCTCTCAAGCAGTTACAGGAGTGAATTGTCACCTAGTTGAGTTAACTAGTCAACTAGTCCTCAGTTAACTGACTGAACAGAGAGTATTGAGGAGTTAACTCGGGAAATCAAGGGTAATGCGCCAGTGAGGTGATGATCCCAAGGAAAGTGTGCATTAGCTGGTGATGATCCCAATGTTGCATGGTGACAAAACCAATGCAACATCTAAACTCAACTCAACTAGTCAAATTGAAGTGTCAACTGAAGAGAATAATCTTCATGTGGAATATTCTCCCCTAAAATATAGGAGACTAGATAATGACTAATTATGACTAATAAAAAAGGAAAAACCTTAGGAAAAATAAATCCTATGTGTGTGTGAAGTAACTCCAACACATAGTCAATCACACTTTGACAAAGGATTTAACGAATATACCATCAGAAGAAGCATGGAGTAAAATTAAATCATATGTAATCCGCTTTTGTGTGTTTGATAGTGAATCATTGGGTCACATTCCTGATGAGAAAAGGAAATAATTATATATTAAAAGTGAGAAGTTCATTTTTCTATGATATTCTGAAGATGAAAAAAGTTAAATACTTCTTCAACCTAATTCCAATGAAAATATTATTAGGAGAAGTGTTAAGTTTGATGAAAGTCTCTTCGTTTGCGAGCCTAATTCAATGTGTGTTCCATCTTCAGCCCATGATCCTAATTCATTGTTTGTGTTATCTTTGACCTGGAAGCCATCTTTTTTGTTTGTGATAGATTATCTTCCCATCTTTTTTATAGTGATATTTTTCTAGTTTCTTCTTCAAATTATGACAATGAAGATGAAAATCCACCTTTGTCTACTTACCTTTATCCATTTGGGTCCATTGAACATGAACTTTCACTAGGAATACCATTTCCATATGGGTCCATATGAAATGAGAAGCAATTGGTGATCTTGTTGATGATCTTACATGTTAACATCGTACATGTTCATAGTTCCAACAAGCCTCCTCTCTTTTGACTCAAGTTTTAGATACTCGTGATCCAGAAACATTTGTAGAAGCTTTTGGCCATATAGATTGGGACACAACAATGAATGAAGAATATCATTCCATAATGGTGAACGATACTTGGGATCTTGTACCTTATATAAAATAAAGAAAATGTGTTTTATGTAAATGGGTGTATAGAACCAAGTATGCTTCAGATGGAAGTGTTGAAAGACATAAAACCTGGTTAGTTTCCAAAGGATTTTCTCAAGTTGAAGGGAATGACTATAATGAAAAAAAATTCTCCCATAGCCAAAATGAATTCCATATACCTTGTTGTAGATATTGATGCTCACATAAATTGGAGGTCTGTGAGATGGATGTTAAATCTGTGTTCTAGCATGGGAATTTACAAGAATAAATTTACATGGAACAACCTCTTGGGTATGTTCAGAATGACTCCAACCTTGTTTGTTGACTTAATATATATCTCTATGGTGTTAATCAAGTTTCTTAAGCTTTGTATGATAAAATGGATAGATTTCTTCCTGACATCGACTTTTCTGGATGTCTTCAAATTTCTGTGGTGAGGAGTTTCAAATTTATTTGTTGGATAATCCACAGTTGGTGTCATTTTTGTTGGATTTTAGAAAAACTTTTACAAGTGTCATTTTAGACAAACTTCTAGATGTCATTTTTATCCTAATTTCAATTAGTTGGTAGCATTTTGTATTTGACTCATACTCATCCTAATATTTCCTTTTATGTTTGTCTTGTTGCCTGGTATATGCAAACACCCCATGAGTGCCAATGGAAAGAAAAAAAAATGATATTTCGATATATCTAAGGTACAATTCATCTTAGGATACATTACAATTTAGGAGGAACTCCTTTGTTGGTTAGTTTCACTAATTTTGATTCGGACGGAAACCCTAATGATCGAAAATCTACTACAGGTTATGTTTCCAGTATTCATTGTCAGAACTATGTTGTCATTGATGCCAAGTGGTTTCATAGTGATGTGTTGTGTAGATGGATTGATGTGTATATGGATTGATGTATAGATGGATTGATGTGTTGTCATTGATGACAAGGTTGATCATTTTTGTATCCTTGATTCCATGTAGATAATCAAGGTTGATCATTGTTGTATCCTTGATTCCATGTAGATGATCAAGGTTGATTGATGTCATGTTAGTATACACTTGATCATGTTTGATAGGAAGTACCAAATGGATGAACTCCAAAGTGGTCCCCTTATGGTGAAATCCCTCACGGGAAGACGCTTTGTGAAGTCCAAATGGTTAAGTGGTTGAGCAGTCCTAGCAGTGTGGTTAAGGAACCCAAGTCTGGTTGAGTAATAATGTAATGAAGATCAGTGAATTTGCAGGTGAGACTATTCTATATGGATAGTAAATTTCGTGCCAATTCTGGTGATATGTGGTACTTCACGTAGTTCCTCACGGTTGAGGATATATGGCCTTCTGAAGTTGGAGAACCCTCATAAGTTATCTAGAAGCCCATAGAAGGTCAAAGAAGTCAAATTATTCTAGAAGTTCCTAGAAGAAATTGACTAGTCAAAGTGGTTAGTCATGGGTTAAGTAGTTGCAATAAGAAATAATTAAAAATAAATTAGTTGCAACTAGAAGTGGTGAGATTATTATTTGTGGATAAAGTGGTTGTAAGTGGAAAAAGTGGTTAGAAGTGGGTTAACCCTAAAAGAAGGAAGTTGGGTAAATTAGTTAGAATATAACCCCTAGAGGAAGCTACTTGGAGAAGTATAAATAAGAGAGCAAGGGTCTCTTAGAAGTGGATCTATTGAGCACATTGAATATCCATTATCTTGTGAAAGGTTTATTGAAGGTACCCATTAATACATTTGAAGTTACGAAGGAAGTTGAGGGTAAAGTCTCAAAGTTGCAGCAAACTCAAGTAATCCTAATCTCTTAGACATCCAGGAGTTGCAATGCAGTTAGGGCATGGACATTCGTGGGCTACAATGGAGGAAAGAATGGATACCTGCGAGATGTAGAAGGGAAAAACATGGATATGTAGAAGGATTTATGCAGTCTTGAGAAGTGATGTTCGGTCCAGGTTGTTGAGGCTGAGGTTGGTCTGTTTGTCTTAGGTATGAAGCATCAGATTAGTTACAGTGAAAAAGTCTGATTGTTATTTGTATGGTTTTTTTTATGGCTATTTCTTGTTATGATACGATGTATGCTTGACGCATACTTGGCATGGTTGGATATGGTGAGCATAACTCTTATGTATGGTACAGATATGCACATGTTTTATGGCATAGGTTGTTGATTATTTAGTTCATGATTCATTATTGATGTATCCCTTGATTCATGATAAAAGCATGAGATAGTATGTATATTAGTATACACTTGATGAATGGTATGGCACGTTTTTTTATGATTAGATGCAAATTTATGTGATAGTGACAGATTTGTGGCAAAGACAGTGAAGGTGACAGAGTTGTGATAGAAGTTGTAACAGTGAAATTGGAAGGGTTCTGAAAAATTTTGTGAGTTGCAGTCCATAGAGGCGTAGACATCCATGGGTTGTAGCTAAGAAGGGTGTGGATACCTGCATGTTGCAGTACATAAAGGTTTCAGACCTCTAGATAATATTTGACAGGTTTCTTTCTATCTACAAGATGGGTCTTGTACTTGAGGGTTGGATTCCTCACATCTCAATTGGTGTTGATATCTGCAAGTTGGGTCTTGTATTGAGAGTTGGTGATCTATTGGAGTTGGTGCTCTTTTCAGTTGGTGTTGATAAACCTCAAGTATTGTAGTCTCTTATAACACACAATAAAAAAGATTACACATATATCTAGTGTTCTTTGTGGTGATGGTTTATAGTTCTCTATTATTCATGAATGTTGTTGATACATGCCAGTAACTAAGTATGAATTAATAATAGGTTTGAAGTGGTTTCTAACTAAATTTTTAAAATAAGTGTAAAAAGAGCCCTACATTGATTCATCCCCCCCTTTCAGTGTGGTCATTGTGTCCAATATTCATTCAAACCTGCACTTGGGCTTGTAAGAAACAATAAGCTCTTGTTCTTTATTTGGTAGAAGTAGAGTATTGAGCAGTAGTTAATGCAATTTAAGAGACCTTGTGGCTTGGAAAAATCCTTTTAGAGTTTGGATTCCATAGCAACATATAACCACCCTCTAGTGTGACAATCAAAGAGCCATCAATCTCACCAAAGATGCATTTCAACCTCAATATAGTAAGGACATTGAGATATGCATGCACTTCATTAGAAATCTTATTCAAGATCATGTTCTCGAAGTGCTCTTTTTCCCTACAGATGATCAAGTTGTAGATATTTTCACAAAGTCTCCTATAGAAGCAAATTTTTCCAAAATTTTATTTGTGTTAGGAGTTCATGAAGTTCTCATTAAGGGGGGATGTGCTCTAATTCTGCCTTCCTTCTCCTATTTCGTCACCTTTGTAAATCCTTCAATCTTATCCCAAGTTGTTCTTAAGGGGAGATGTTAGGATATTTATACACTCATGAGTTAGTTAATATTGACTTGGGCTAAAGTTTCTTTACGTAAAGCATGTTTCTTTAGTGTGTTTCCTTAGTATGCATTTGTAATTATGTAATCTGATGGTTATGATATGTTCTGGACATAAATTTATCTGATGGTTCATATTATTCTTGACACTAGTGACTATTTTGATATGTGGTGTAGCACCCAATTGGTCCATGATCTCTATTTAAATAACATGGAGGATCATTTTCCGATGATTGATTGAGAGAAATCATATGTAAAATTATTTTCTTTTGCATTAATATATCCTCTCAAGTGGCCACATTAGTTAGGGCCATGGAGTGTTTCCCACTTTGATGGTTTTAAGTATGTAATATAGTGGTGTATTAATCTTTGATCTATTTGTCAAATTGGTTGCTTAAGGTGTTCAACCTGTGTGTAAATACGTTTATTTTTCAAACAAAAAGAATCACAGTCACACTTGGAAGGAGTGTTAGTTAACAACTATCAAATTTTCAAGAGGCCTGACCATCATCTAGGACCTACTCAAGATACCAATCAAAAATGTACTAGCCACTAGGTGGTGGATATCAACAAACTATAGAATAATAGGAGGCAAATAGAAAGGCACAATGAAAAGTATGTATGGGCCAAGTGGAATAGGATGAATAAGAGTTAGTTGATATTGACTTGGTACAATTGGAGGAATCCTATCACAAAAAAGAATTACAATCTATCCCACCAGAACAACTTAGGAAGGTTCATAAGGTATTCCTAAATTCCACTGCTGGGGCGACTTCCAGATCTAGAAATGGGATATGAATTCACCCAAACATGCATAAAGTGTTAGAATATAGAATATTGTGTGCTCATTTTACCATTGACAATACCCTTGTCACCCAACCATAAGCTGAAGCCACCCTCCGAGCACCTCAACCTTGACTGAGAATTACTCTGGAAGCAAACCCTAGGCTAGATAGCCAAACAAGGTGTAGTGCATCTTCCTCCAAGGATAGTGCACCAACAATAGCTGATCAAATAATCCAAACCCTAGCCAAGAGATAGTCCAAATCAACACTAAAAACTGGTTGCTACAGCAGCTGCACCGGCAGCTCTCCTCCACATGTGCGCACCAAACTGGGAACTGCAGTGCGCACCAGTTGTTGCTCTACAATTCCGAGATGTGTCAAATGAGAACTAGCGCCATGTATTTATAGTGGTTCTGCTAGATTTGTTGGGGCCGACTTCTCCTTCTGGGTACATGTCTGTTTAGTTTATTATTATTATTTATGACCGACTTCTTCTCTTGGAGGCTAATAACCTAATATAAATTATCTTCTTGAGCCGACAAGACTTCTAGGGTTATTAGCCAACTCATTAGGGTTTTCTCTTTCTTTCTGGAGTCTTCTATTCTCGTTAGGTTTACACGTGGAGGTAAATACCTCCCGCGGATACCATAATATTAACACTCCCTCCTAGCTAGGGAGGTATTACAAGTAATGGTCTTGAGCACAAAAACATACCATTTACCCGGTAGCATCAACATAGTCGTTTAGACTATCTCATGACTAGATCATGAGTATCACCATCACCATTAGCTGCATCATCTCTCGAAACCATACTTCATCTAAGTAATCAGACATGATGTTGGATAAGTCACTCACACTATAGAGTGATACAAGAGTCATTCTTATAATCTAGAAGAGTAAATGCTCTGAACTATTTTCCGTCTGGAAAATCTTTGTTCATCATTCGTCTGGATGATGATTATCTCCAATAAACTATTGATAGTCTTCAAGGAAATTAGAACAAAGATAGAACACAACTGTGTCTATCCATAGTAGTACATAACTAAAATCTAGTGGTACACTACCACACCAAGTAACACACAAGTACTTGATCAGCAATGTATAGTCATGAACAGTGGAACATATCCACCACAGTAGTCTTCATCTATTGTCATACAGTCTTCGTAGAATCATTTGGGACAATATTTCACTCACATCTGTGAGCTCTAAAAGAATATTTTCCCTCAGAGTAGAATAATGAGATATCTAGACTATTCTTCTCAAGCAAGGAAGAATAAATATCCTGTCTTTTGAACCTAGACCATTCCCCACCCTGGGCCATTGTTCCTACACTAATCAAAGTGCACCCTGGAGAGAATGTATATCCCTAAGTAATGTTGAGCTTGGACCATTCCCCACCCTGGGCCATTCCTCCTACACTAATCAAAGTGCACCCTGGAGATAATGTATAAACCCTAAGGAATGTATGTCCCTGATTACTGAGCCTGGACCATTCCCCACCCTGGGCCATTCCTCCTACACTAATCAAAGTGCACCCTGGAGAGAATGTATAAACCCTAAGGAATGATTGTTCGGACCATTTCCTCTATTAACCACAACAGGAAAAGACTATCCTGCATCAACCTCCAAAAACAGACCATTCCTCATGTTAACCACAATGAGAAATCGTTGTCTGGTGAGGCGGGCCAGTCTTCTTGAGTAAACCTCAAGAAGAGAGACTGCCCTAGACCACTCCCCATGTTAACCACAATGAGAAGTCGTTGTCTATGATACATCATCAATCAGACTACTTCCCATGTTAACCACAATGGGAATTCATTGTCCGTCAAAAATCTCAATCCACTGTCCGAACAGGAAAGCATCTGTCCAAGATGGACTATTTTTCAATGAATGTCTTCAATAATATTTTTCAGTGCTCCCTCCCAACCTGGGAGTCATTTATTCCTTTTTCAGTAAGGAAGTTGTTTCCACGAGCTCCAGCTTGAGTACACAAATTATTTCATCTTGGATAGAATATTTACCAAAAATGTCTGCTTATCTGCTCATCTTTGGATTTATGTATTAGAGAACCATTTTCTCCTTTCTGGACTTCATCATGGATAATGTAATGCTTGATTTCAAATGTACTTTAGTCTGGAACACTATGAAGGCTTCATGTAGATCTGAACAATAGAGTATATCATTGTTGGAAAACTGGCACATATCCATGTGGCACTTCTTATGTCATCATGAGATCTGATCTATTGAGTAATCATCTTGATGTTATAGGGAATCATCATCATGCTTCTGTTGTGCATTGGAGGTTCTTCCACCAAGTTATCTTCTTCTATATGCATACAAGGGTCTCTTTCTGGTATGCCTCAAAGTCTTGAGATTTCTCTTGATACTCTCTTTATTCAATTTATCTGGAGAACATTCTTTGTATTCATCTGATGTAGAACTACAACTCATGGATGTTGCGGATGATATAATGACTCATGTAGAGATAAGTCCGGTTTACTAGAACAAGTAATCATCATAGTCTTCTCCCTCCATCTGGGAGAACCTCTAGTTCTAGGTCTCGCAATGCTTTCATTCATAAGTCTTCCATACATTGTTCTTTATCATGACTTTCAGTTCTTCTTCTTGATTGCTTTTAGTGATTTCATATCAGGCTGGTAATCTTGTGATTCTTGATACAATGAATGGTTGTTCTGATTTCTCTTTCTTTCTTGGAATCTTCATGTTCTTATTGATGTTTTTCTTTAGCTCTTGGGTCCATGGAGTTTCTTATAGATTCCATGCCCTATAGATTCCACTTCTTCCTTTCATCATAGGATCACGGATCTGGATGGACAACCAGGAATACTTTAAGGCTTCTCTTCGAGGAAGACTTCTTGAACTGAACACATGCTCTCTTTCATGGTTACTACCATGGATATATACTTCATCATCTTTAACGGATCATAGGATTATCTCCCTCCTAACCCTTGCTTCATGTAAGAGTGCATATAATCGGCTCCCTCCGTCTAACAGAGTCCACACTTCCATCTAAATCCTTATTGTCTTCTGCAATATATAATTGGTTCTCTTGTCTAACAGAGTCCACGCTTCCGTCTTGTTGTCTTCTACAAAACGTCATAAGTCTTTTTCCAATTTCCTCTCGATTGCTGACTTCTTTCTCTCTTTCCTTCTTCTAAGTCTCTTCATGATTGATTCGTCTTAATAGATTCCACATGATTTGTATTTCATCCTTTCATGTGTATTATCTAATTATATCCATTTTCATCTTGTTTGTTCTTCCATGGGTATAGTTCTTCTTGGAACACATTATCTTCCAAGAGATAGATGTACAATATATGTACAGAGACGATGCAAACAAGATATGTACAAGAAATAAGAAGAGTGTTGTTACCCTTTAGAAGAAGAAGTCTCTTTCATCTTGCTTAGTCTTCTTTGTAGGTTCCTTTTCTTCGGCAATTGATGCTTCGTGTTTCTCCTTCCTTTTTTTTAGCTCAAGACAATGATTCTTGTAGTGGCCATACTTTCGACAATTGAAGCATTGTACTTCTGAAATGTCTTTCTCTTGATTTGGATTTCTCTTTGAACCAAACTTTCTTTTGTTCCTGAAGTTCTTGAATTTTGTTGTGAAGGCTTGATCATCGTACCTCTTTTGGGGTTTCTCTTTTGCATTGATCCTTGATTCTTCTTGAGCACAGCAAGTCCAAATTTCTTCAAATGTCGGATACTCATTCCCTGTGTTCATGCTTGCGAAAAATGCATCCCACGTCTTGGGAAGACCATTGAGTACTATGTTCACCAATTCCTTTTCTGAAATGGTCTCTCCAATAGCTTGTAGTTGATATCTTAACTGAGAGATCCTCACAAAATATGATGTTATGTTATCATCATTATTCATCTTCATGTCATGGAGCTCATTCTTCAGACTCATAACTTGTCCAATGTTTATGACTGAGAAGAGATTTTTTAGGGCATCGTACATCTTCTTCAATGAGTCAAGATGGGAGATGTAGGGTATCAAGTGGTATTTTATAGAATCCACTATGATACTCATGGCATTGATGTCAGCATATTTGAACTTCTCCATAGCTGCAACGTTATGTGGTTCCTTCTCTTTTCCTTCTTCAAACTCT